>JAODAL010009724.1:0-109059 GCA_025379985.1 Phyllomedusa bahiana | reverse complement strand
GGGGAAAAGGGAGCGTAAACCACCAGTTTTTCCCAAAGTGAACCCAAATTTTGGTACGCATATACGGAGGGGGCAACCCACCCGGGGCAGGACGTATATGTCCAGTGAAACAAAAATTTGGGGGTTGAAAAAACTCCTTTTTCCGGCATTTTTTTAAATGTGGGGGTCATGCGGGTTTGGGGCTCATGCTATGCCCAGGACAGGTATATCAATGTCCATGAAACTAAATGGGGGTTAAAAGGGACTCCTTTTCCCGGCACTTTTTAATCTGGGGGTCAGACAGGTTAAAGGTCATTCGCGGTACAGGACAGATATAGTCAATGTCCAGTAAAACAAAAAAGGGGGTTGAAAGACTCCTTTTACCGGCACTTTTGAATCTGGGGTCATGCGGGTTTAATGGTCATTCTGCGGTACAGGACAGATATAGTCAATGTCCAGTGAAACAAAAATGGGGTTGAAAGATTTCCTTTTTCCGGCACTTTTTAAATGTGGGGGTCATCGGGTTTTGGGACTCATGCTGTGGCCCAGACAGGTATAGTCAATGTCCAGTGAAACTAAAAGGGGTTGAAAGACTCCTTTTCCCGGCACTTTTGAATCTGTGGGTCAGACAAGTTTAATGGTCATTATGCGGTACAGGACAGATATAGTCAATTTGCAGTGAAACTAAAATGGTGGTTGAAAGATTCCTTTTACCGGCACTTTTGAATATGGGGGTCAGACAGGTTTAATGGTCATTCTGCTGCGGTACAGGACAGATATAGTCAATGTCCAGTGAAACTAAAATGGTGGTTGAAAGACTCCTTTTTCCGGCACTTTTTAAATGTGGGGGTCATGCAGGTTTGGGCTCATGCTGTGCCCAGGACGGGAAATAGTCATTGTCCAGTGAAACTAAAAGGGTGGTTGAAAGACTCCTTTTTCCGGCACTTTTGAATCTGGGTTCATGCAGGTTTGGGGCTAATGATGTGGCCCAGGACAGTACTATTCAATGTCCAGTGAAACTAAAATGGTGGTGGTAAGACCCCTTTTTCCGGCACTTTTGAATCTGGGGTCATGCAGGTTTGGGGCTCATGCTGGGCCCAGGACAGTATAAGCCCAATGTCCAATGAAACTAAAATGGTTGGTTTGAAAGACTCCTTTTTTTTCCCGGCACTTTTAAATCTGGGAGACATGCAGGTTTGGGGCTCATGCTGCGTTCCAGGACAGGGATATTCAATGTCCAGTTGAAGTAAGATGATGGTTCAAATCATACTGGCCAACGCAATCGCTCAACACTAATCCTGAATCATGAATACTATCATCAAGAAGCCATAAACATTCTAGCGGACAACAGCTATTACTGTATGAACAAGTTCAAGAAGATTCATTCAATGAGTCCTAAAAAGCCTTTCAATTTCTCCTACAAGAAACATCCACTAAAGGATGTATTACAAAGGAGAAAAAACTATTTATCTACTTGTGATACCAAAAAGAAGCTTTTTCTATCACATACCAAAACTACACAAAAATGCCAACCACACTCCAGGCAGGCCTCTTATTTCAGGCATCAACAGTTTAGCCAGCAATCTATCTCAATATCTAAATATCTTCTTACAACCCTATGTTAAAGGACTAACAAGGGACTCAGATAAACTTATACTGTATAACAACTTTTGTCTACAACTTTTCATTCTAAATATCTCCTAATTACAGTGGACATAACAGCGTTATATTCAAATATCAGTCATGATAGAGGTATAGAGTGCTCCAGGCAATTTCTATCCAAGGATCCTCTTTTAACAAGTGAACAAATTGACTTTTTAACCCCAGCTTTAAGTTTTATTTTAAATAATAATTTTTATTTGTACAATAGCGCCATCTTTAGGCAAACTAGTGCTATGGGAACTTGATAAGTCCCGTCCTATGCAAACCTCTTCATGGGAGAGTTGAAAATCGGTACATCTATTCCAATCACCTGTCATATAAAATTGTACTTTATAGGAGGATCATAGATGATTTATTTTAATTTGGGATGGCACAAGAGAGGAAGCATTATCATGTATTGAATTCATAAACAATAACTCCCAGTTATTTCCCTAGCAGCCAAAACTGCGGAGGATGAGATTGACTTCTTAAATCTTAATATCAAAAAGCACCAGGATAAATGTATCACGACTACTTTCTTTAAATCGGTAGATGCCAATAGTTTTTTAGAATTCCACAGTTCCCACTTACATAAATGGAAAACAAACGTACCTTTTGGCCAACTTAGGCGAATAAGGAAGAATTGTACCAACACCGAATACTATGAAAAATAATCAAGGATTACCAAGGGGAAATTCTTAGAAAAACATTATCCCCAGAAGCTAATACAGGAAGCTTCAAGTAAAACACAAATCCTGTATAGCCAAAACAAAATCGACTATAAAACTAGAAAAACAAAGAAAAAATTACAACAAACCTTGCAGAGCCTACTTTATTACAATATATAGTTCCTTGCACACTGAAGTGAGGGCCATATTGCAAAAATATTGGTCTACACTTTGTAGAGATCCCTGTTTAGGGAAGTCATCCCAACAACCCCCCGATTATCTTTAGAAGGGAAAGAACAGTAAAAGAAACTATTGCTCCTAGTAAGGGTAGAATAAGCGCCCAAGACACCAATAACAGTAAAAAACCCACAAAAACAGCAGTTTCCAGATGCGGTTCCAATCAGTGCATGTTGTTTAATTACTCAAGGCCAAACATTTTTTAAATCAACTGTAACAGACAAGATGTTCAACCTTAATTACCATCTCAACTGCATGATCACATTTGTAATATATCTTCTTACCTGCCCATGCAACAAACAGCATGTAGGCCGTACCTCTCAGCAAATGAATAAGCAAATGAAAATTCATCATGGCAACATCAAAAAGAAATTCATGTTACACAGCGTGTCAAGACATACGTCAGAAGCACATAATTCAAACCATCAAGGAATATCATTAATGCTTATGGATCATGTGCTTGATTGCATCCCTAATGGTTCAAAAAAAGAGATGTTTTGGATTTACCAACTCCAGTGCTTATTTCCGCAAGGACTGAGTGAATCTACGGAAGTCATATACTGATCCTGATGATTAAAATGCAAATACTAGATAACTAGCACAAATCGGAGTAACATCCATTATATAGGATACATATAATATACTTTAATCATATTGCTCTAAATTTCCTTTTTGGAGCCATACTGTCAGTTTACTATTTTACCTTAATCTTCTTGACCCCTGAGAAATTAAGGGCCACATGTACAGTATGAAAATTGTCTCGGTCTAAAACTCACTTTGTTACCCATAGCAACTAATCAGAGCGCCCCTCTCATTTTTCCAGCGCACTATATAAAATGGTGCTCTGATCGGTTGCTATGGGCAACAGAATGAGTTTTAGACCTAGACAATTTTCATACATGTGGCCCTAAATGTGAAATCGGTGCTACCTGGCCCCATGCAAGCTAGAGATACACCAGAGATAACATCATTGCATCTAACACGGACCGCTCTTTGGACTGCTCCTGGTTTCCGTAGCTATCCTATTACAAATGTTTATTCATGAAGTTTCTCAGACACTTAGGGCCACATGTATGACAACTGTCTAGGTCTAAAACTATCTATGTTGCCCATAGCAACCAATCAGCGCCCCTTTCATTTCATTTAGTCTTCTGGAAAAATGAAAGGGGCACTCTGATTGGTTGCTATGGGCAGCAAAGAGAGTTTTAGACCTAGACAATTTTTATACATGTGGCCCTTGGTAACCACTCGTGAAATGTTTCCATTATTCAGGGTAAGATAGAGACATCTAGCAACTAAAAATAGATACTACTAGTCTCTTTGTATTGCAGACTACATCGCTTCATACACTGCCCTTCTTTCTTTTATTTATTTATGTCTTCTAACATTCATATTTTATCATTATACTTGTGGAACAGAATGTAAGAGTATTTTAAATGTATACTTTGATCATTTTTAAATTAGCATGTGATTTGCTACTGATGTTCTTCATGTGTTTTTTTCAACCATTGATGTCCAATCACATTCTACTAGCCACCTACAAATTGGGCGGTTAGTCAGTTTGCTATGGGATTTAAACCGCCATTTTGTTTGGTTTCGTTATACTGGAACTGATAAAGTGTCTGTTTTGTAAGACATGAAATGCGTATTCCTTTGTATAAGAATAAAAAAATATTCAATAGTACAATAGTACTGTCTCATGCAGCCTACTTGGGTCGGAATCACCCAAGGGTAAGAAACTTTACCGATTGTTCAAAAATACTGTAAGAGACAGCTCTATGGCTACTCAAGGTCCCCAGGGCTGACTGTACAGATATGCCTCCGATGGAGCAGGAGAATGCCCTTTGATTATGCCGTGGTCATGGACCACGGCAATCAAAGGGTTAAGTGTCAGAGATTGGAGATTTCCTCCCCTCTATCTGCAGAAATGTATTTTGGGTCATTGCAAATGAATGACCTGCACCATCTGCTATCAAAAGACGGTCGTTAAGAGGTTAAGAGAACATCATAATAAATAATATCAATAATCCTAATAACATAGTAATAAATCATGCCTATGAATAAGACTGTGAGGAGAATGTGTATTTAACATAAGAATCAAAAATGCCTCACAATTTAAAAACTTTCTTCAATGGTCTCCTCCGCACACTGGTGGAGTAACTCCTTTATTGCTGTCACGAAGCATGTCGCTGTCCCCGATCTGGGTCATTACTTACCTCTCCCCATTCCTGCACTGCTCCGTCCAGCTACTGGCTGGAATGCACGTACCCACTCCCTAAGGTGCACACACTGGATCTCTGAGATTTAAAGGGCCAGTGTACCACTGATAGGATAATCACCAGGCACTGACCCTGTATTACCTTACTTCCCCCTCAGTTCCTTACCAGTTGTTGGTGTAACTTAGTGTGAGAGTAGAATTCCCAGTTATTAAGTTTCTGTGTTCTGATCCCTTGCCTAGGCTTTTACCTTGTTTGCCTGCCACCTGCCCTGACCTTACTTGGACCAGACTGCACCTCTGCCTGACCAATGTGTACCTCGCTGCACCTTGGCCATCACTGCAACTGGCCACATTAGGGGTAGCTCCCTGGCGTGATTCAAACCATCTTCTTGTGGTGAAAGAGGATCCACTGTATCCTATTCCCGACAAATGCCCTGCATGCTAAGGTGAGTGACATTAAAAATGATACGAAACTGTTGACCTGTTGGTTAAATCTGAACAAATACTATCAGAAAAATGTTGTCATGTGTGATCCTTAAGTTTTTATTCCGTACACCCCACATTCGGTAATCTGCATTTCATATAAGAAATAAGATACACTACATTATTATTATTTATTATTATTATCGTTTATTTTGGAGCGCCCTTGATTCCAGGGCGCTGTACATTTCAGGCGGGTACATAAATAAACATTTGGTCAGACAATTACAAAGTGACAATATGTGACTAACAACTGGTACAGAGGGAGAGAGGTCCCTGCCCGTGAGGGCTTACAATCTACAGGGAAGGGGTGGAGAGACAGAAGGTGAGGGGCAGACATGTTTGTGGGGCGGAGGAGTGCAACACGGTTAATGTTGGTTATAGGCAATCCTGAAGAGGTAGGTTTTCAGGTTACGTTTGAAGCCGGTGAGAGAGGGGGAGAGTCTGAGGTGTTGGGGCAGTGAGTTCCAAAGTGTGGGGGAAGCACGAGAGAAGTCTTGGAGACGGTTATGTGAGGAGGTGATAAGAGGAGAGCAGAGGAGAAGGTCCTGTGAGGAGCGGAGGTTGCGTGAGGGGAGGTATTTAGAGATTAAGGCAGAGATATATGAAGGGGAGAGGTTATGTAGAGCCTTGTAGGTCAAAGTTGCTAGCTTGAACTGGATTCGCTGGGCAATAGGTAGCCAGTGAAGGGATCGGCAGAGGGGAGAGGCAGGGGAGTAGCGAGGAGAGAGGTGAATCAGATGGGCAGCAGAGTTAAGGATGGTTTGGAGGGGAGCGAGGGTGCTAGCTGGGAGGCCACAGAGGAGGATGTTGCAGTAGTCGAGGCGTGAGATGACGAGGGCATGGACCAGCATTTTTGTGCTTTCAGAGTTAAGAAATGAGCGGATTCGGGAAATACTTTTTAGGTGGAGGTGACAGGCAGAGGTGAGGGTTTGGATGTGTGGTTTGAAGGACAGATTGGAGTCAAAGATTATCCCAAGGCAGCGGACCTGTGGTGCTGGTGAGAGAGTGTAGCCATTAACAGTGATAGAAAGATCGGGTGGAGAGATGGAGTGGGACGGTGGGAAGATAATGAGTTCAGTTTTCTCCACGTTTAGTTTTAGGAGACGGGAGGAGAAGAAGGAGGAAATGGAGGACAGACAGTCAGGGATCCGGGAGAGAAGAGAGGTGACATCTGGGCCGGAGATGTAGAGTTGGGTATCATCAGCATATAGGTGGTATTGAAAGCCGTGTGATGCTATGAGCTGACCGAGGCCAAGAGTGTAGATAGAAAAGAGTAGTGGGCCCAGGACTGACCCTTGGGGGACACCAACAGAGAGAGGCCGGGGGGAGGAGGTGGAGCGAGAGTGAGAAACGCTGAATGTCCGATCAGTGAGGTACGAGGAGATCCAGGAAAGAGCCAAGTCCGTGATGCCGAGGGAGGAGAGGATGTGTAGCAGGAGGGAATGGTCGACAGTGTCAAAGGCAGAGGAAAGGTCTAGGAGGAGAAGCACAGAGTAGTGGCGTGAGGCTTTGGCAGTTGCTAGGTCGTTGGTGACTTTGGTTAGGGCGGTTTCAGTAGAATGGTGGGGACGGAAGCCCGATTGGAGCGGGTCAAGGAGAGAGTTGGTGGAGAGATGGGAGGAAAGTTGAAGATGGACGTTGTGTTGCAGTTTATATAATGTTTGATCTGATACTTTGTATCACTGGGAAAAGAAACAAAGTTAGTAGAAATGAATAATATATTGCAACATGAAGGCCATGTCTACACAGCACTGGTTATTAGTCAGATTTTTACAGTAAGTGGATTCAATATTTAGAATCCACAAAAATCCGACTGTTAACCAGTGCCCATAGACCTCAATAGAAAATCCAAGCTGTAGCCTACACAGCTCAGATTTTCTATTGTCAAACTTCTAAACCATTGGATTATTGAACATGTTCTTTAATCTACCATATTACGGCGGTATATAGCAAAGTTGAATGTATTAGGGCTGGACGAAATCCAAAAACCACCCGAAAAAGCCATGACCAAAACCGCCGTATGATTATGTTAAAATGTTGTCGGATTTCGAACAGCATTTTAACATTGCCGTGTAGACGTAGCCGAACAGATACCATGTCCACATTTGTAACAGCCTCACGTTTGAAGCCTGTTACTTACTGTATTATTAGGAAAAAGGCTTGGAGAGAGCATCTGTCCTAACGTGGGAGTTTTTCTCTCTATACCATGAATACCCATTTTCATGACACTTTGGGCCACATGTAAGAACCTGTTTAGGTCTTAAACTCACTTTTTTGCCCATAGGTTACTATGGGCAAAAGAGTGAGTTTTAGACCTAAACGTTTTTTATTACATGTGGCCCTTTGTATCCAGTGTGAGTAAAGGTAAATACCTTTTATTAATACAGGATACAAAACAGGATAGGGACTGTAGGTTTGTTCTTAAGTTGCATTTGTATGTAAGTCAGAACAGGTATATTTAGTAAATGTAATGCCAGCACAAAAGGTTTTTTGGGTTTTTTTAGTTTTGGATAGTGCAGGGATGGGTTTTTATATTTGTTTTGCTGTCTCTGCCCCTGTTAAGAAGAATTCACCTCATGTGCTGCAGTGGCATGCTGGCACTTGATGTTCCACAGTTACTATCTGCTGTTGAACATGGAACTACAAGTGCCAGTATGCCCCATAATTCTCCGTTTGTAACTAGGGGACAAATGTAAGTCGAAATGTTGTAAGTCGAGGACTGTCTGTATTGGTGATCTGTGTGAATTCAAGGCTTTATGATATAGAGAAAGAAATGGTATAATCAACCGATGAACAAGAAGTTTATTTTGTGATCTGAGCATAACATGTCTCTCCTTAGATAATGCTTTGACTTAGTCCCATCCAAATTCCATAAACGATATTGCCAACATCGCAAACATGCAGAAATGTTATCAGCCTCTTTCAAAAAATCAGAAGCATTAGTACAATTTTGCCTAGCTTGTAACATTTTCCCTAGTCAGATATTTTTTGTAATTTGGACCTAATGGCAGGAATTTGTGTGAAGAATATTATTCCCCAAGACTTCTTAACAATATATATGTAACAATTTTTCTTCTTGATTAACTAAGAGTTAAAACCAGAAAGGACATATGTTCAGAATCAAAAACCAGGATAAACAGAAGGCCACAAGGATTGTGATTAAGGAATTCTATGATGTTAGGTATGGTCGCCACATCACCCCTACAAATAAACAAGAGGACATCAATGTAGTAACCATACCAAAGAATGGAATCCCCAGAAAATTCATTTTTAACAGAAGAAAAAAGAAATATATGTTCCTACCATGTCATTTAGATATTGGCCAATCAGGGTGAGAACCTGACATCCATACATACTTTGGTCACCTGTAGGTAGAACATTCTATCAAACAAGTAAAAATGATGTCTCAAATGGTATTTTGTAACCTCAATAAGATGATTTGAAATCGCTAGCATAAGAATTATAGCTTTCCAAAAACCACTGAACGGCTACTATTGCCAAGTCATGAGGTAAAATAGTATATAATGAGGTCACAACGGCACTCTACCATGTGTAAGAACCTTGCCATTGTACTTTCTCCAAGCCACATATAACATATTTACTGTCCATTAGAAAAACTTAATGGTAGGATCAGAATCATTTGCACAAAATTTGTCTATGATATATTTCTTTATCCAAGATGACAATGGCTTAAGAGACCATTGGAGAAAATTGTTAAACTGTGAGGCATTTTTGACTTTTATGTTAAATACACATTCTCCTCATGGTCTTAATCGTAGGCCTAATTTATTGTTATATTATTAGGATTATTATCTTTTATCTATTATGATGTTCTCTTAATGTTCTGTGTGGTTTGTAATATCTTGATGCACTGCATGTGTTTTTAATGTATATGTTATTGTTTAATTAAGTAATGACTTATATACACGTGTGATCTTTCCTTCCATTCATGCTATTACTAAGGGCCTCAGTGGACTTAACCACATAAATGGATTTTTATCTTGCTACCTGCTTTTTATGCTTCTATAATAAATGTTGGAAATTTGTTTTGTACCATGCTGGATCGATTTTTTATTTTTCTCTCATTGTTGGAGCAGATGTCTGTGCTGGATCTTTGCAGGTCATGTGGATAAGCTGTTTTTTGCTTAATTTTTTCTTGAAAGTCATAAACCAATTTGCTATACACTAAGGCCATGTTCACACAGCTTAAAATGGGCCATATTTCGGTCCGTAATTACGCGCTGGAGTGCGCAAATTACGGGCTGAAAACGGCCCAGTCATTACGGTAATCCACAGTTCTCATAGAGAACTATGGATTACGTCTCCTCTACCTGCTCGGCGAATCCGCCGGGCGGGGAGATAAGTGACATGTGATTTACCAGCGGCGTATACGCGCTGCTGGTAATGAATGTCTATGGGCCGGCGAGGTGCCGGCCCCCCGCTCCCTCTCCCGTTCCCGCCCCCGGCCACACAGCGTAATTGCGGGCCGTAATTACGTCCCGCAGTTAAACCGTGTGAACATAGCCTTACAGTTCTTTTAGGAAAATGAAAATGGTGCAACATTGAGGGGAAGCAGATACAATAGGAAAGCCTGAAGGTAAAGTAAAGAAGGTTAGCAGCAGCAGGGAAAGTATTGGGGCAACAGAATAGAAGCAACATTTTTAGGGGAAGCAGCACAACAAGCAGAGTACTGAAGGCATCTGGGCAGCGTTAGCCACAGTATTGGGCAATACTGAATATTGTTTTGAGCATAGTAGAAAGCATACATTGACAGTTTGGGGCAGATGGCGCAGACAGGAAAAGCAAACAACTGCATTCAGTGAAGACATTGACCAGTGGATTTCACCTTTGTTCACTCTGCTTATATTTATGTATTCTTATGGTCTTCAGCTGAATCATCAATATTCAAACCCTAAAGCATGATATAGTTTAGTCTCAGGATAATATTAATTATGCGGCTGACTCTAATGACAGATGACAATGTGGAAGGAATTAATTTACATGGCTCGTAATAGAGTTTTTAGGTTCATGGTAGGTTTATGATAAGCTCATCATTGTTCATTGTTTACACTGGCATAGCAGCTCATTTGCAAAAGTAACTGTGCCTAGTACTAAGGCTTATCCATTGAAATAAATAGGAAATGCTACAATACCAGTTAAAAGAGTACTTAGGGACTCTTATCTTACACATTGATTTCACATTGTAGGATATGCCATCAATGTGCAATATGTTTGCATCTCACCTCCTTGACCCCAACCTACTGTATCTTAAGAACGGCCCCCAGAAGTCTCCATTGAGAAAGGAACGGTGGTTGGAACTCTCTTATTGTTTTCAAAAGGAGTCCTGAGTGAAGCTAGTGGGTGTACTTTATTTCTGATTTTGAGAGGGAGATTCCAAAAGTGCTTTTGGAAATGGCTTTGAATGGCATTTATGGTTTACCTTACCTATTGCAGATCTTCCACCTAAATATAGCTTGTCAATTTGTTGAGTCTCAACTAATTTTGCCAGTTAGAGCTTTTCAAATAATTTTGCAAAGCAAAACAAAAATGTTATTGCTTTGGTTTGCAAATATACACTACCCTTCAAAAGTTTTGAGTCACTTAGAAATTTCCTTATTTTTGAAAGAAAAGCACATTTTTTTTCAATGAAGCTAATCTTAAATGAATCAGAAATACACTCCATACATTGTTAATGTGGAAAATGACTATTCTAACTGAAAACGTCTGGCTGTTAATGCCCCATTCACATAGGTGTATAGGGGCCCATTTCTAAAAACCATCACTAAGGATACAATGTGTTTGCTAACTGTGTATGAAAGCTATTGGATATTTTGAACACCCTTGAAAACTCTTGTGCAAGTATGTTATGAAAACAGTTCTAACCAGAGTAGAAAGAGAAGTGGGAGACCCTGCTGCACAACTGAGCACCAAGACAAGTACATTAGAGTCTCTAGTTTGAGAAATCGATGCCTCACAGGTCCTCAAATGGCAGCTTCATTAAATAGTACTTGCAAAAACGCCAATGTCAATGTCTACAGTGAAGAGGCGACTCCGGGATGCTGGCCTTCAGGGCAGAGTAGCAAAGAAAAAGTTATATCTGAGACTGGCTAATAAAAGGAGAAGATTAGTATGAGCTAAAGAACACAGACATTGGACAGAGGAAGATGGAAAAAAGTGTTATGGACAGACAAATCGAAGTTTGAGGTGTTTGAATCACACACAAGAACATTTGTGAGACGCAGAACAACTGAAAAGATGATGGAAGAGTGGCTGATACCATCTGTCAAGCATTGTGAAGGTAATGTGATGGTCTGGAGTTGCTTTGGTGCTGGTAAAGTGGGCGATTTGTACAAGGTAAAAGGGATTTTGAATAAGGAAGGCTATCACTCCATTTTGCAACGCCATACCATACCCTGTGGACAGCACTTGATTGGAGACAATTTCAACCTGCAACAGGCCAATGACCCAAAGCACACCTCCAAATTATGCAAGAACTATTTAGGGAAGAAGCAGGCAGCTAGTATTCTATCTGTAATGGAGTGGCCAGCGCAGTCACCAGATCTCAACCCCATTGAGCTGTTGTGGGAGCAGCTTGACCGTATGGTACACAAAAAGTGCCCATCAAGCCAATCCAACTTGTGGGAATGGCTTCTGGAAGCATGGGGTGAAATTTCTCCAGATTACCTCAGCAAATTAACAGCTAGAATGCCAAAGGTCTGCAATGCTGTAATTGCTGCAAAGGGAGCATTCTTTGATGAAAGCAAAGTTTGAAGTAGAAAATTATTATTTGAAATAAAAATCATTATTTCTACCATTGTCAATGTCTGGACTACATTTCTATTCATTTTGCAACTCATTTGATAAATAAAAGTATGAGTTTTCAGGGAAAACACAAAATTGTCTGGGTGACCCCAAACTTTTGAACGGTAGTGTAATTTTATAATAGTTACACCATTCTGACAATATCAGCACCTGTCCTGAGTCCAGTAACCTCCTTTTCTGCTCTGGTCTCGACACAGCTTTCTTCCCACTCTTCTGTGTGAACCATGGATGTGGTTAAAGGGGGCTGTTTGGCTAAGTTAATCCTGACCCTTTTTATGAATCAGTCAGACAGCCAGGGGATGACCTGGGTCTCACTTGATTTTGAAATATATATCTTTCACAATTATGCTTTATTAGTAAGTCTTATAAAATCATATTTGAAAACCAAGTAAATATTTTTTTTAAACAGTGTGTAGTTACAAACTTGGCCAAATGTGTAATCTTTTTGCATTGACCTTCAAAAGTAAAAACAGAAATAATAATTATTTATTAAACTTCTTTCATATGACCTCACTTTGTAGTTAGCACTAATACACTTTTACATAGATATATTATATTAATTATTCATTCATATTTATTTACATAAAGCACTAATACACTTTATCATATTATATTATTATGATGTTAATTTAATATTAATTCATATTTATTTACATATATGAATTTATTTTTTTCACTTTATAATATTTATTACTTATATATTCTTGTCACTATTATTTTTGATGATTTTTGCATTTATTAAATGATATTTTATGGACAGTATTTATTTATTTTTTTGCCATTAATGTAATTATTATTAGATTATATCCTTAATTTTGCCAAAATTGGTGCAATTTGCCCACTTGAATAATTATGGCTTTATGTATTATCTTAAATTATTTTAATATATTTCATATGCATTCCATAAAATAATCTTGTTTAATACTATTTCCCTCAAGAGTAATGGTTATATTTGGATTGTAGAATTGATCTGAGGTTGTACTATATTTGCAGACAGCTGTTTTGGGGTGCTTGCCCTACATCAGTGCAAGGGTTCTAGCTTGCTTGGTAGAGGAGATCAATGTAGTGCCAGGGGATTAAGTTTCTCCTTGGAAGAACACTATGTAGGAAAGTTGCTGTGCCAATTTTCTGGCGTTGGCTATGACAGAAATAGTGGCATGCGCCATATCCATCTGACAGGACTGATACTTTTGTGTGTGCCACTCTTCAGGGGACATGTCTGTAACAATTCATATGATACAATACATTTATGTAGCTCTCATACCAAAAAGTGTTACAGTTCATGCCATTTTCAAAGTGGCGAAGCTAAGACAAAATTTGTCACAGTGTAAGACACTTTTTTGGCGGTTTGTCTAACAACATGACACATTTATGAAATTACATGAGACACTTTTAAACATAAGCATGAACTTAATTTTGGCACAGCACTACCTAAGATACTTTCCACAGCAACACTTTTATACATCTTGGCCGATATAGGTGACTTATAGGCCATTCAGTGCTCCATGGGAAATTACAATATTAGAGATAAACTCTAGAGCAAATATTCTAGGGAAAGGGTAAACAAAATCTTTATATCTAGTCACTCACATTATAGAAAGCCAGATGAACATTTGCATGAATGTAAAAATATGGTGTTGTCTATTAAGGAAAATAAATAAATCTGTCTTGAGAAGGTTAGCATGCCATAGACTGGGAACATTACTGTTCTTTTACATGTGCCAATTGCTCATGAATGAATAATAAAAGATAAATAAGACTGATGAGTGCTGCAGGTTTATTTCTTCTACAGAATAGACTATACTACATATAAACTTCCAGTACTTGTCTGCTTCCCGTTGCTAATTCATCTTGGTTGTTTGCTTTATAGATTCTCCCACACATACCTCCAGCAGCTGTGGGATACACTGTAGTCAGTATGGCTCCAGATACTTGTGACAATCTACCAAGACTTTATTGAGTGTCTCCAAGCCCATCTAGTTGCTGTCTGCACTGTACATGAACGTTACTCTCAATATTAGCTGGTGGTCATAATAATGTGATTCAACTGTATATAACAAAAAATGCAAAAAAATTTTAATTGTTATTCAAAAGCTATCCCTTATCTATGTGGAGAACAGTACCACATCAATATAAAGTTATGTTGGTATCTAGATCTCTCTGAAACAAAAATTACATAGCAGCTAATGTTATTTTATTGCCTAGTTTTAGTATTGCTTGGGTCATATCTCTATTCTTAAGCGTGTATATGAGAGGATTAAGTAATGGAACAAATACAGCATAAATTATAGAAAGAATTTTATCTTGATTAAAGAAAAACCCAGACTGTGGCTTGATATAGGCAATAAATAATGTCCCATAGAAAATAATAACAACCATAATATGAGAAGTACATGTAGAAGTGGCTTTCTTCTTTCCTTCAGCTGATTGGATATGTGTAATGCTAAAAAGGATAAAAAAAATATGAAACTGAAATGAAAACAAAGCACATGATTCCTAAGAACACATCTGTTACAGTTGTGAACAGCTCATTCAGAGTAGTGTCAGTACATGCCAATTTCAGCAATGATGGGATCTCACAGAAGAAATGGTTAATTGCTTGGTTAGCACAGAAAGACAGACTGAACGTCAATGATGTAAGAACCGCTGAACTGAAAGCCCCTAAACTCCAAACAGTAATAACTGCCTGGAAACAAACTTTTTGCGTTATAGTTAGAGTATAATGCAGTGGTTTGCAGATTGCAGTGTAACGATCAAATGCCATGTAAGTAAGAAGCAAGAGTTCTGTAATCTCAATCCAAGTGAACAGGTATAGCTGGATTGCACAGCCATGAAATGTGATTGTATATGAGGCTAAAGCAAAATTATACAGCATCTTAGGTACCGTAGTGGAAATGCAGCAAATATCAAGGATAGAAAGATTGGTCAGAAAGAAGTACATTGGAGTTTGAAGACTAGAAGACAATGATATTGTTATAATTATCGTGAGATTTCCAATTAGTGATGTAATATATGTGAAAGTAAATAGATAAAAGAGAGGAATGTCAAATTTTGAGTTATAAAGAAGTCCACAGAGAATAAATTCTGCTACATGGGATCTGTTTTTCTTCTCCATGAGGAATTATTAGGATCCAGTGTAAAATGAAGCTGACTTGCTTTTTCTACAAGCCTACAACCTGTTGTCCATTATTAGATTGCCTTAGAAAAGCAGCTGCTAGTTTGCTAACCATGTTATAGGGTAAAAGTTAAAAAGTAGACATTTGTATTCACTTTGTAGGTGTATGCCGGATGCTTACATAGTTCATTTCAGCTGTCCACATGCAGGTTACAAAATGCGAATTTCCTGTGTTCCATAATATGAATGTTCTGTGAACCTCTAAGGAATATATCTTCAGAGATTACTTCTTCAAATAGCAATCATTATACAAAAATATACTCAAATAATTATAAATATCATTTGAGGTTGTTACATAACTCCACACACTAGTTCATCTCTTCAAAATGAAATATAAAAAAGAAAGTGAGTATCTACATTTTATCACAATTTTTTTTCAAAAATAGAAAAAACAAATAATGTGCTAATTGATTTGATAATATACCTCTGAAGGGATCAGAAGTATATATTTAACTGAAAAAGTTTTTTAAATATCCAGAGGGTGCTATATACTTTATATCAGGGTAGTTTATTTTTTATTTTATATACAAATAATCTATTTATCTAATAAAAAAGAAACTATCCTAACAGCAAATTATTTAGTACTTTTCTATCTATCTCTTGAATAAAGGTTCAAAGGAAAATTAGACAAAAAAAAAACCCTGTTCACACCATATTTTGATATGCATTTGGCAGTGTGTAGAGGTAGTCAGATAGATAGATAGATAGATAGATAGATAGATAGATAGATAGATAGATAGATAGTAGGCCACAGAATGGCACAATGACACAGTGTGGAGTTGACGGCATCAACAGCAGCAGCAGCATGAGGTCAGACAGTGGCACAATGACATTCTGGAGGTGGCAAAAACAGGAGTAGGCCACAGAGTGCACAATGACACAGTGTGTAGGTCATGGTAGGAGCCACAGCAGCAACATGAGGTCAGACAGTGGCACAATGACAGTGTGTAGGTCACGGCAGCAGCCACAGCAGCAGCATGAGGTCAGACAGTGGCACAATGACAGAGTGTGTAGGTCACGGCATCAGCCACAGCAGCAGCATGAGGTCAGACAGTGGAACAATGACAGTGTGTAGGTCACTGCAACAGCCATAGCAGCAGCATGAGGTCAGAAAGTGGCACAATGACATTCTGGAGGTGGCAAAAATAGGAAAAGGCCACAGAGTGGGTCAATGATACAGTGTGGAGGTCATGGCAGCAGCCACAGCAGCAGCATGAGGTCAGACAGTGGCACAATGACATTCTGGAGGTGGCAAAAACAGGAGTAGGCCACAGAGTGGGACAATGACACAGTGTGGATGGTCACGGCAGCAGCCACAGCAGCAGCATGAGGTCAGACAGTGGCACAATGACAGAGTGTGTAGGTCACACGGCATCAGCCACAGAGCAGATAGCAGCATTGAGTCAGACAGTGGCACAATGACATTCTGGAGGTGGCAAAAACAGGAGAAGGCCACAGAGTGGGACAATGAAACAGTATGGAGGTCACGGACGCAGCCAAAGCAGCAGCATGAGGTCAGACAGTGGCACAATGACATTCTGGAGGTGGCAAAAACAGGAATAGGCCACAGAGTGGGACAATGACACAGTGTATAGGTCACGGCAGCAGCCAAAGCAGCAGAATGAGGTCAGACAGTGGCACAATGAGAGTGTGTAGGTCACGGCAGCAGACACAGCAGCAGCATGCGGTCAGACAGTGGCACAATGACATTCTGGAGGTGGCAAAAACAGGAGTAGGCCACAGAGTGGGACAATGACACAGTGTGGAGGTCACGGCAGCAGCCACAGCAGGAGCATGAGGTCAGATAGTGGCACAATGATATTCTCGAGGTGGCAAAAACAGGAGTAGGCCACAGAGTGGGACAATGACACAGTGTGGAGGTCACCGCAGCAGCCACAGCAGCAGCATGAGGTCAGACAGTGGCAAAATGACATTCTGGAGGTGTCAAAAACTGGAGTAGGCCACAGAGTGGCACAATGACAAAGAGTGGAAGTGACGGCAGCAGCATGAGGTCAGACAGTGGCACAATGACAGAGTGTGGAGGTGGGTGGCAATACCAGTCCCTGGTAAAGATGGTTGGTGGCAGATGGAGAAACTGTCAGCAGATGTGTGGCATCAGGCGGGTGGCGGCATCGATTAGTGGCTGAGGCAGGTAGTTTGAAACCCAGAACTCATTTCTCACAGTTTGGGTGAGGCGTCATGGCTGATGTAGTCTGACGCCTAAGGCATTGGTGTGTGGAAATCCTGGCCGATCCACGCCTGATTCATCTTGACAAAGGTCAGTCATTCCACATTTCCCGTGGACAAGCGGGTTCTCCTTGGGGTAACGATGGCCCCCGCCGCACTGAACACCCGCTCTGTGCCACACTACTGGCCGGGCAGGACAGCTTCTCCACTGCAAACTCGGCAAGTTGCGGCCACACATCCAGTTTGGCTGCCCAGTAGTCCAGCGGATCTTCTAACTGGGGTGGCAGAGTGCTGCCCAAGTAGGCCACCACCTGTTGGTTCAGGGTCTGCTCCAGGTCCTGCTGCTGCTGCTGCTGCTGCTGGCGACTGTCTTCCTCACTAAGAGGGTGCAGGAAGCTGCTCATCAGTGACTCCAGACTTAGGTTGCTGCTGATGGAGCTGGTACTGCTCCTACCCTCCCACCTTCCCCCAGAAGCCGCGGCTGTAGTACATGAGTAGTGTTGAGCGATTATTATCGACAAAGTTGAAATCGGCACAGTTTTTATGGTGATCGGATTTTTTAGATCATGCGATAATTTAGGTTAAAATCTGTGCATCATCTATTAAGATCGCGCCATTTTCGGCGCTTCCTGTCATTTTGGCGGCCAGCAAATCAGCTTACGGAATAGAGCAGGGTGAGATGTGTGTGCAACGTCATGACTGGAATGTGTTTATTTTTTGGTTGCGGATTGGCTGGAAAAATCACGATGACCTGTTTTACATTGAACAGCGTTTCCTGTTCAGCCCTCAGTGTCTCAGAGCAGCAAGGACAGTGCGCCTGCTTGTGTCCAAACAGCTCAGCGAAATTATTAAATTTTTCACAGAGAAAGAAAACACTCTACTTTAGATGTGATCCTTTACATATTTATTAGATTTTAGATGGGAAGATTTTATGTAGTTAGGTAGAGGAAATTTAAAGGGCATCTATCGCTGTTAAAGTCTCGGTGGGAGGGAGCGGAGAGGGGGCACCCGAGGGCGAAATCAGAAAGGCTCTATAAAGAGAATACTGGATAAAGTTCACCAAGGGAAAAAAAATAACCTTTTAAGGTGGGGGTTAGTTTAAAGACATTGCATCTACAATAGCTTTATTATTAACAGTTTTCTATTGAAAATTTCCTGGATATTTGGGCAGCCTGAACTTTAGGATACAATCTTTTTAGTATCTGCTGGTCTCTTTGTTAGGTGCCAATAACTCAACTTTGATTATCTGTACTACATTTTCAGATACGGTGTTCATTTTCAATTTTGCCCATTCCACCTTTGTTGTTAATCATCCACCTTGACTTAAATTTGAAATCCAGCAATCGGCACGGTTGATTGTTGCCAAAAATTACCTTTGTAATATCCGAAAAACATTACTGATACGTGTTTTTTCACTTGGCGCACTACAGCTTTGTTCACTGAGGAACTTTGCAATTAAATGTGAATACAGGCAATTTTTTTAGTCACCACAGGTGAATTGATAGGTGCCAAAAAATACCTTTTTTATCCGAATACATTTCAGATACGTGTTTTATTCACTTTGGCGCAGGCCAGCTTTGCTGATACATCTCTTTGCAGTTTAAATTTGAATACTGCAATTGTGTAGTCACCACAGGTGACTTGATAGGGTTGACCAAAAATACCATTTTATATCCGAATACATTACAGGATCCGGTTTTTTGCACCTTTTGCCAGTCCAGACTTGTTGTTAGAGCCACCTTGCAGGTTAAATTTGAATCAGGCAATTGTGTAGTTACCAAGGGTGAATGGTAGGTGCCAAAAAAATACCTTTTATTTACGAATTTACATTACAGCACGTGTTTTGGACTTTGCGCACTACTGCTTTTGTTCATTGAGGCACCTTGACTTAAAATGTGAATACTTGCAATTTTAAAGTCACACAGGTGAATTGAAAGGTGCCAAAAATTCTTGTATTTTCTCGTATACATTAACAGATACGTGTTTTTTTGACTTTGGCGCACTACTGCTTTGTTCATTGTAGGCAGCTTGCACGCCTTAAATTTGACATACAGCAATTTTATAGTCACCACAGGTGAATTGAATGGTGCCAAATATCTTGTATTATACGAATAAATAAACAGATACGTGTTTTTTGGACATTTGGCGCCATACAGCTTTTTTCAATGAGGCACATTGCACTTAAATTTGAATACAGCAATTTTATAGTCACCACTGGAGAATTGATAGGTTGCCCATAAAATTTACCTTGTATTATCCGAAGACATTTCTGATATGTGTTTTTTCATTTTTGGCGGCAGGACTGCTTTGTTGATAGATCTACTTTTGAAGTTAAATTTGGTATCCAGCAAATTTTGTCGTCACTCAGCGTGAATTGATAGGTGCCAAAATACCTTATATTATCCGAAATATCATTTCAGATACGTGTTTTTTCACTTTGGCGCATGGCCAGCTTTGTTTGATAGATTACTTTGCAGTTAAATTTGAATACTGAAATTTTGTATTCACCACAGGTGATTTGTGAGGTGTCAAAAAATACCTTGTATGTATCGTAATACATTTCTGATACGTGTTTTTTTACTTTGGCGCCAGGCTGCTTTGTTGATAGTTATACATTTGCAGGTTAAATTTTGAATCCAGCTATTTTGTAGTCACCATAGTGAATTGATAGGTGCCAAAATACCTTTTATTTTCGTTTACTTTTCGATATGTGATTTTTCACTTTGCCGCAGGGCCAAGCTTTGTTGATAGAGATTACTTTGCAGTTAATTTGAATACAGCAATTTTATTGTCTCCACAGTGTTGAATTGAGTAGGTGACAAAAATACCTTGTTGTAGTTTCAGTGGACTTTTAAGATAAGTTTGTTTTTCTCTTGGCAAAGGCCCAGCTTGTTGTTGTGATCTACTTTGCTAGTTATATTTGATAGACAGCTTTTTTGTTTTGATGTGAGGGATTTTGTGAGAATTGACTGGGGATTTTGCCCTCTTTGTTATATAGAGACTTTCCATAAACGCTTCCATTACCTTATATATTTGTTAGATTTCTGAAACATGGAGCGAAATTCTGGTGGTAAGCGAGACAAAAGAGGGGGGTAGGAGGACATGTGGTAGAGGTACGAGAGAAGGTGCTCCTTTCCTAGTGCTGGTGATCAATCCACGCATGCCAGGGGATAGTCAGTTGCAGGACAGTCAGGCCTTTCATCGGCGGGGCAGGGCCCTGTGTTTTTTCGAGTAACAACTGCGTCGCCAATCTGTCCTTCAGGGGTAATGCAACCTGCATCTAGCAGTCTTACCTCCTCGTTCCTCCCGTCACGGCCACAAATGTCGTCATCAGCGATCACCGCATCCGGTCCAACATGAAGCAGCCCAAATGTCAATATGTACCACACCACTGTGGATAATCCATTTTCTGAAGACCTCTTTGATGACAAAATGCCGGTTGGGGTCAGAAGGCATGTTTCAAAGATCAAGAGGCCCAAGAGGATGATTTTATAAAGCTCTGCTTGACGCCCAGTTTACTGATGCCATCAGAGGAGGAGAGGGGAAGCCGGTCATTCAGCAATAATCCCCGGGACGGTTCGGCAATGCCTTGCTGTTCCTTCTTGCTTGTAGCCCGCAGCTCTGGATGCGAATGTCAGGCAACGAAGTCAACTGTGTTGTTGTTGAGGATGACGAATTGCGGATCAAACGTGGTCTTTTCAGCAGATTTTCTTGCGATGGCTTCTTCATCTGGGCGAGGAGTAGAAGATGGGGTAGTGTCAGTAGGATCGGTAGGCTGGAGCACATCCCTTGCCTGGAACATGTTCATGAACCTTGTGGTCCAGAAATTTCTAAAGAGTACACGGCCACCCACCCCCCCCGGGTCTGGACTGCCTGCTGAGGAAGGCCTCGAAGTCTAAGTTCGCACTTCCGCGTTCGCACCCTGGCTTCGTCCCGCCTGGCTGCGTTTTGCAGAGTAGCTCGGCCTCCCCGTTTCAACCGTCTCATTGTTGTCGGGCAACACGCTGGAGATTCACACCCTCCACATGCTCCTCAGGCGATTGTGGGCAGCAGCGCAATGCCATTACGCAGTAGTTAAGCAAGTGACAACATGGCTGACAAGCAGCGGTGCGGTCCTCGGGGGTGTTGAGCAACCGAGGAGTGGAGCAGGTGATGAAAGAGCTCTGCTACCATCTTGCCAGTTTTGAAGGAAGCAACCTAAATGGTCAGTGCGGGACAATTGCCTTGTCAGCTTGAGTATTGTGGTGATCTTAGTTTCTGGAACGATGTTGGACAACTCTGAAACACAACAGGTCCCCGCCAGGACCGGAGGAGGAGAGGACACTGATGCGGACACCGGAGCCTCTCTCTCGGTCAAATCACAAGGCCGACAGTTTCACCAATTTCATCGGTCTATCATTAGGCAGTGGTTCGGGGTCCAGTGCTAGTGCAAGGTGTCGCATCAGCTTCTCAAGGGTGCATCATCTCAGCAAGTCAGGGCTGGTTGAAGCGGTGCCGGAGGGCTGCGGAGGAGGAGGAGGAGTCGGTATTCCTAGACACGACGTTACCGACGGTCCTGCCTTGGAAAGAGGTTGGCGCGAATTTGAGGCGGAGGAGGAAGATGAGGAAGATCAGTTTCTAGTGCCCCCGTACCCAGAGGCTTGGGAATTCAAGGCTCCTTCTTTCTCATGAGTGCCTTGGATGCTCCATTTCATCCACATGTTCCTCGCATTAAGGCCATCATAATTGATAACAACAGTTTACGGGTGGCCACCTCCTGGATCCCCGGTTACAAAACAAAAAACTCAGCACTCTCCTTCCACCCACCCCTAAATTGAGATTTAAAAAGCAGAAATGGAGACTTGCTGATGATCAAACTGGAGTACATCTGTTGCCTCTGCTTCTCGTTCCCCAAATGTCACGGTGGATCTACATCAAGCGTCGTGACAGAAGTAGAGTGCCAAGTAGCCCATTAGCGGCTGCAGCAGCTGAGGGCAAGGTGGCAGAAGCCTAATGGGTGACCTCTGGCAATCTTTATTTACCACCTCCACCAACGATTGCAATGCAGGGCAAAATCCAACACACAGAGACCAGCTTAGATCTTGGATGCGACGGACTATCTCAACACCGATGTTTTTGTATGTGTTTCCGGACCAATTTTGACTTCTGGGTATCCAAAAAGGGACGAATGGCCGAGTGGCTCGTCAAGCCATAGAGGTGTTGTCCTGCCCAGAGCAGACACAGTGTGTATCTGATCGGACTTCAGCCACAGCTGGAGGAGTCATAACAGAACAAACGCATAGGCTTTCCACAGATATTGTGGATCGTTTGACTTTCTTCAAGTGGAATAAGGCATGGATCTCTTTGATTGATGTTGCTGGCCCAATTGCCGAGGTAACCGTTTAGGTGCCCAGCACTACTTCACATTACCTCTTCAAACAGAAATGTCTCCTCTTGAATAAATGTTTTTTAAAATGATCATATATCTTGCTGCAAATTTTTATTCTCAATTCCCAACCAGGTTAATTTTGATGGTTTTGATGTGAGGGAGGACTGTAAAGACAGCATGGTATTTATGACAACACCGTTTTCCATTTACTCACTTTATCTTTAGAAGTTTCGCTTTGTCAATGGTTTGTGGTCATGTATGCTGTGAGATTACAGCTATAATTATGGTCCTTTGGAACAGAATATGTGGATTTTAAGTTGATTTTTCCACACACAATTTTTTATAGTGGCTGTGAAGTCATTTTTATAATTTTTTGGGGTTTCATGTTAGCATGTGAGATACAGGCATTAATCATGGTCTTTGGAAAATTAAATAGTGGCTTTTTTGTAAGTGGCAGTTCTCCCTCACAATTTTAACAGTGGATGCGAATGTTATGTTATTAATTTATTTAGGTCTATGCTGTTTGAAATGCAGCAATACTAAAGGTCACATATTATAAAAAAATTTTGTTCTAACAGACATTTGTTTTCCACCAAGTGTCTAAGTGGCTCTAGGATCATTGCTTTTGAATATTTGGGGGCATTTTGATTTGAAATGCAGCATTAATACAGGTACTATTATTAAAAATGTTGTTTATAACAAGTACATGTGATTCTTCACAATTGTCCAAAGTGGTCTAAGGTCATGCTTTGATTGTTTGGGGGCATTTGCTTTGAATTTGTGCTTTACTAAAGGGCCATATTATAAAAAAATGTTGGTTTCTAACAGACAATTTGTTATTCACAATTGTTCCAATGTGGCTCAAAGGTAATGCTTTGAATGTTGGGGGCATTTGCTTTGTAATTGCAGCTATACTACTGGGGGTTTCCTATTAGATAATTTTTGGTGTTTCTAACAGATCATTTGTTCTGCACAAAATGTCCAAGTTGCTTCAAGGGTATGCTTTTGATTTTTGGGGGCCATTTGCTTTGAAATGCAGCTATACTACAGGTCCTATTATTAATAATCGTTGTTTTAACAGACATTTGTTTTCACAATTGTCATAGTAGGTGGCTCAAGGGTGATGGTGCTGTCAGAAACAGGAATAGGTAGGACACTGTTAATGGACACATATGCAATATGACTTGTTTTTGCAAGTATCGTTTAACAAAGTATCAATCCATGTATTGATAAACCCATTTATACAATTAAAAAAGATAAACAAAGACATGGTGGGATTCCATCCTATTTTAAAAATGTGTTTTCTAGAAATTAAACTACTAAAAATTGCATGTACAAAATAGCTGGTAAAAAATCTCTGAATTGTACAAGGGGGGTACAGGAAACTTGACCAGATGTAGGTTATTTCAGAGGAATGGAGTATGGAGAACGGAACAGGAACAAAGTAAGAGACCATTTTTATCCAGCACGTTGATGTAAAAATAAGAAAAAGGAAAATGCAAGAAAAAGGGCACCTGGGTGGAACAGGAGCGGTATCCACCCGGTATTTCCAAGTGGAGCTCTTTCAATTGGTCGCATCATACGGAAGGAGCAAGCGTTCCAGGACAGGGACAGTATAAGTCCAGGTGAAACTAAAATGGGTGGTTGAAAGCTCCTTTTTCCGGCACTTTTTAAATTGTGGGGGTATGCAGGTTTGGTTGCTCATTGCTGTGGCCCAGGAAGGTATAGTCAATGTCCAGTGAAACTAAAATGGTGGAGCTTGAGAAAGAACTCATTTTCCCGGCACTTTTTAAATGTGGGGTTGATTGCAGGTTTGGGGCTCATGCTGTGGCCCAGGACAGGTATAGTCAATGTCCAGTGAAACTTAAAATGGTGGTTGAAAGATTCTTTTTCCGGCCCTTTTTTAAATGTGGGGGGCTGCAAGCGTTTGGGGGCTCATGACTGTGGCGCCCAGGGACAGGTATAGCAATGGTCAGTGAAACTAAAATGGTGGTTTGAAAGGACTCCTTTTCCCGGCATTTTTTGAATCTGTGGGTCAGGACCGGTTGAAGGTCATTCTGGCGGTACAGGAAGTATATAGTCAAGGTCCTGTGAATAAACAAAATGGTGGTTGAAAGATCCTTTTTCGGCACCTTATTTAAATTGTGGTGGTCATGCAGGTTTGGTGCTCATGCTGTGCCAGTGACAGGTATAGTCAATGTCAGTGAAAAGTAAAATGTGGTTTGAAAGTTCCTTTCCCGGCACTTTTTAATGTGGGTTCATGCAGGTTTGGGGCTCATGCTGTTGGGCCCGGACAGGTATAGTCCATTGTCCCAGTGGAACTAAAATGGTGGTTTTGAAAAGACTCTTTTCCCGGCACTTTTGAATCTGTGGGTCAGACGGTTTAATGGTCATTTGCGGACAGGACAGATATGTAATGTCCAGTGAAACTAAGATGGTGGTTGAAAGACTCCTTTTTCCGGCACTTTTAAATGTGGGGGTCGATGCAGGTTTGCGTGCTCATGTGTGGGCCAGGACACAGGTATAGTCAATGTCCAGTGAAAACTAAAAAATGGTGGTTGAAAGACTCCTTTTCGGCACTTTTCTAAATGTGGGGTTCATGCAGGTTTGGTGCTCATGCTGTTGGCCCAGGACAGGTATGTTTCATTGTCCGTTGAAACTTAAAAATGGTGGTGAAAGACTATTTTTCGGCACTTTTTAAATGTGGGGTTATAGCAGGTTTGGGGCTCATGATATGTGGCCCTGGACAGGGATAGTCAATGAACAGTGAAACTAAAATGGTGGTTGAAAGACTCTTTTCCCGGCATTTGAATCTGTGGGTAGACCGGGTTATTGGTCATGCTGCGGGTAGAGGAACAGATATAGTCAATGTCCAGTAAACTAAAATGGGGGTTGAAGGACTGCTTTATCCGGCACTTTTTAAATGGTGGGGGTCATGCAGGTTTTGGTGCTCATGCTGTGGCCCAGGTAGGTATGTATGTCAATGTCCAGGAAAACTAAAATGGTGGGTGAAAGACCTCCTTTTCCCAGCACTTTTCGAATCTGTGGGTAAGACCGGTTTAATGGTCATCTGCGGTACAGGGACAGATTTAGCTCATTGTCCAGTGAACTAAAATGGTGGTTGAATAGACTCCTTTTTCGGCCTTTTTAATGTGGGGGGTCATTGCAGGTTTGGGGCTCATGCTGTGGCCCTTGACAGGGTATAGTCATTGTCCTGTGAAAACTAAAATGGTGGTTGAAAGACTCCCTTTTCCCCGGCATTTTTGAATCTTGTGGGTCAGACCTGGTTTAAATGTCATTCATGCGGGACCAGGGACAGATATAGTCAATGTCAGTGAACTAAATGGTGGTTGAAAGACTCCTTTTTCCGGCACTTTTTAAATGTGGGGTCATGAAGTTTGGATGCTCTGCTGTGGCCCAGGGACAGGTATAGTCAATGTCCAGTGAAACTAAAATGGGTGGTTGAAAGCTTTTTTCCGGCACTTTTTAATGTGGGGGTCCTGCAGGTTGGTTTGGTGCTCATGCTGTGGCCCAGGACAGGTATAGTCATGTCCAGTGAAACTAAAAGGGTGGTTGAAAGACCTCCTTTTTCCCGGAACTTTTGAATCTGTGGGTCAGACAGGTTTAATGGTCATTCTGCGCTACAGGACAGATATTAGTCAATGTCCAGTGAATAAAATGGTGGTGAAAAGATCTTCTTTTTCGGGCACATTTTAAATGTTGGGGTCATGCTGGTTTGGGGCTCATGCTCGTGGCGCTCCCAGGACAGGTTAGTCAATGTCAGTGAAACTAAAATGGGTGGTTTTGTAAGATTCTTTTTCCGGCACTTTTAAATGTGGGGGTATACAGGTTTGGGGATCATGCTGTGATCAGGAGAGGTATAGTCAATGTCAGTGAAACTAAAATGGTGGTTGAAGGTCTCCTTTTCACGGCACTTTTGGAATCTGTGGGTCAGACAGGTTTAATGGTCAATTACTGCGGGTACAGGTATAGATAATAGTCAATGTCCAGTGAAACTAAAATGGTGGTTGAAAGACTCCTTTTTTCCGGCACTTTTTAAATGTGGGGGTCATGAGGTTTGGTGCTCATGACTGTGCCCAGGACAGTATAGTCAATGTCCAGTGAAACTAAACTGGTGGTTTGGAAGACTCCTTTTCCCGGAACTTTTGAATCTGTGGGGTCTGACAGGTTTAATGGTCATTCTGCGGTACAGGACAGACTATAGTCAATGTTCCAGTGAAATAAAATGGTGGTTGTAAGACTCCTTTTCCTGCACTTTTGAATCTGTGGGTCAGACAGTTTCCTGGTTCATTCTGCAGGTTAAGAGGACAGATATAGTCAATGTCCAGTGAAACTAAATGGTGGTTGAAAGACTCTTTTTCCGGCTCTTTTTAAATGTGGGGGGGGGTCATGCAAGGTTTTGGGGCTCATGCTTGTGGCCCAGGGGACAGGTATTAGTCAATGTTCCAGTGAAACTAAATGGTGGTTGAAAGACTCCTCTTTTCCGGAATTTTTAATCTGGGGGGTCATGCAGGTTTGGGGGCTTGCTGTGGCCCAGGACTGGTATAGTCAATGTCAGTGAAACTAAAATGGAGGTTGAAAGACTCCATTTCCCTGGCACTTTTGAATACTGGGGTCCTGGGTCAGACCGGTTTTAATGGTCATTCTGCGGTAGAGGACAGATATAGTTCAATGACAGTGAAAACTAAATTGGTGGTTGAAGAGCTCCTTTTTCCTGGCACTTTTAAAGATGGGGGGTCTTGCATGTTTGGGGCTCATGCTGCGTTCCAGGACAGGGATATTCAATGTCCAGTTCAAGTATGATGATTAGAGATGGGCGTATCGATTCTAACGAAGTGGAATTCTTTTAGAATTTCAGGAAAACTTCGGTTCGGAACGACGTCGAACTATGGGGTACTTCGGGTGAATACGAAAGTGGCTTTTTATGTAATATGGCTGCGAGCACATGGGCTACATGGGCAAAGCACTCACTGGGAGGAAGAGCAGGGCTTTAGCGGCATGACATGTGCAGAGTGAAGCAACAGAGACCGGCAGGATTCTGTGCGGTCACAGCACTATTTAAGTCGGGCGCGAGCTGGGAGCTCAATATCCGCTCTCACTTTTGTTTATAAATGATCAGGGAAGTGCTGCCGCGGCTGATAGCTCTTTCTGAGAATTGATTTTTATATTGCGATCTGTGGGGTTGTCTCAGCTTGATATCAGAGGGGACTGTTCTCTTTATGTTCTATTTCTATTTTTTTGGAGGTATTGATCTGAAATCCAGTGTGCGTCCACTGCTGGCTGTATTATTCATTCAATATTCAAGTGGGATCTAAGCTAGTTACTGTTGTATTCATTTTAAGAAACAGAAGTTTTTATCAATACAATTACCCACTTCAATTTTTTGGCTGCTCAATTCTATTGCGGCATTTAAATCCAGGGGGTAATTTAACGCGTTGTTTTGTGGTTTGCTGACCCAAGAAACCGTTCTTTTTCAACGCCAAAATATATAAATTTTTCCTGTAGCCTAATTCCAAGCAAAGGTTAATTACATCTGTATCTCTTGCGTGGGTGGCGTATAGAAAACACGCAACTGTAACACCTCTACAAAGCTACGAGTTTGTGCGGCTCAATTCTTTGGCGCCATTTACATGCAGGGATTAATTAAGCGTTTGTTTTGCTGTGTGTGTGACAAAAAATAAACCGTCTTTTTTCAACGCCAAAAATATATACATTTTTTCCTGTTGCCTAATTCAAAAGCAAGGTTAATTACAACCTGTATCTCTTTGTGTGGCTTAGTAAACACGCAATGGTAACAATGCTACAATAGCTACTATTTTGTGCGGCCTCAATCTTTGGCGCAATTTACATCCAGGGTTATTAAGCATTGTTTTGCAGGTGGGCTAACAAAATAAACAGGCTTTTTCAAGCCAAATTATTTACATTTTGCCTGTAGCCTAATTCATGTCCGGATGGTTATTAGGCATGTTTGTGCTTTTACATTTAAGTAAAAACACACAGTGTTTTTAAACGACATCTTAACAAGTATATTTTTCCTGGCCATTTGTGGAGCGCAATTTATATCCAAGGGTTACCCAAGCTTGTTACTGGGTTCATTTGGAGTCAAAAAAACAGGGTGTATATTTATCATATACAGATATCATCATCCAAACAGTGTATGTACATTTTAGAACAAACAGTATGTCGGGACAGAGGGTGGCAGGCTCCTCTGCCATGCGAGTGGAAAGTGGCACAAACATTCCTGGAACAGGCCAGGTCGCAGCCCCAGCAAGGGGACGTCGCAGCGGGGGGTCACTCGGTGAGGCCACAACTGCCGCTGTCATCTAGCGGCCGTGTGTTGTTCAGAAACCCCAAGGGTTCTTGATTGGTTGACTGGGGTAATCCTCTTCCTTAAAGAGGGACATCTGACAACCCCAGCCAAGAGTCGGTGGGAAACCTCAGAAACAACCTTAGTTGGTATGGCCCGGGAGCGGGTCAGGGGGCCCTCACCTGTCCTCAGCCCCGCCTCTGTCCCATCCGGTCTCCTCAGCCAGAGATCTACTATGTGGTCTGGGCTCCAGCGCCACTATATAGCGAGGATGAACAATTTGGAGGAGGGCAGTCAGCAGCTACTTGGCAGCGAAGAATTTGGGGCAATATCGCTGCTTCTTGCAGTAGGCGGCAAAGTATAGATGTGGAGGTGGCATGGGAGGTCATGTTGTGAGAGGGTCAGCCTCGGCATTCCAAGACCGGTGATGAGGACAGCAGTGACGATGAAAACAAAATAGATGATGATTTTAGCCGACTGCACTTGGGAGCGGGTTGAGGCAAGGGCTTCATCATGTCGGGAGAAGAGGGCGTCAGCTTGCGCGTCAGGCAGCAGCGCAGCCAGCAAGGTGGGTCGTGTGGCCGTGAGTCAGCAGGTAGCAGCAGGTGTGGGGTTGGGACCCAAGCGGCCACGGGGTTAAAAAACCTGCTTCGCAGGTCCAAGAAAGTAGCAGAAACGGGGGCTCAGCGAAGGGCAGCGGCGGGCGTAGTCACTCAGTGCGGGAGGTTGGCGGTAAAACCCGTTTACTCAGCGGGTTGTGGCAGTTCTTTGCTAAGACACCGGAGGAGCCGAATATGGGTATATGTAAAATCTGTGGGCAGAAAGTGATGCGTGGCCGGGAGCTAACGTTGGGGACCAAGTCCCCGCGTCAACACATGCAGCGTCACCATCCGGTGGCCTGGGAAAAACGTGGCTCAGATGTGGTGGTCCATCCTGCCGCCGCAGCAACAGCAAACAGCAGCAGCGCCAGTGGCACGCATGCCATTTTCAGCCAGTCAAGGCTCCCCCCCTCTGCAGAAGGGAGCTGTTTCTCTTTGACATCATCTCCCGGTCCAGATTGCTCCCGCTCCTCGCACCCCATGGCGCCAGCAGTTGTTCGCGAGGCGATTGCAAAGAGACAACAGTATGCGTCCAACCATCCTAAGGTGCAGCAGCTGACCGTGTCCCGTCCAAGTTGTTGGTACTGCAGTCCCTCCCCTTTCCAAATGATGGGCTCTGCACCGTTCAGAGAAATAATGGCTTGTGCCGAGCCGAGGATGGAGAGTTCCAAGCCGTAATTTCTTTTCCAAAAGGCGGAATACCAGCACTTCTTTAAAAATGTAGAACAGAAGGTGGGTCAGTCCTTGAGCTTATCGGGGTTTTTTCCAAGGTTTCACGGGCAGCGAGGACGTCTGGAGCTGGTCAGGGCCAGTACATGTCCTTTACGGCCCATGGGTTGAATGTGGTCCAGCCCAGGCACACCAACAACTTGGGGCAGGAGACGCCGCTTTTCCTCACGTTGTCAAATGCTGCAACTGCGCCAATGTCCGCCTCCTCCTCCTCCACCACCACCACCATCTCAGCCTCCACAAGTATTGCTCCATCATACCACATGTGTAGGGCACAGCGGTGTCAGGCAGTTCCACAGCTAGTAAATTCAAAAGAAAAAGTTCTCCCGCTCTCTCATCTTCATATTAACACATCTTCTTTATTGAACAAAGATTAAAAACCCAATAGCACAAAACATTCGTTTTACCGTTTCGGGAAATTGTCCCCCCTTAATCATAGCAGACTATTCGTTAAAAATAAAAGTATATCCCCTTTACCCAAAAATGACGAATTTCCCCCTACAACAAAGTCACATGATATACGAAATACATGTTGAATAAAAAAAAAACATTAAAAATCCCTATAATTATGAATGTTAATAATAAAAAAAAGATCTTTCTAAAATTTTTGCCCCATATGGTCCCTTTTGTGTTTAAATTTTTAAAAACCAAACTGCCTCTCGATTGAGGAGTAGTTGTTTTAAATTCCCTCCTCGGGGACCAAGCTTTACCCTCTCTATACCAAAAAATTGAAAATGAGATAAATCCCCCCATGTAGGTTAAAAATGCTTGACCTCCCAGATACTAACATGCCCCGTATGAAATAAGGGAAAAGTTCATAAATTCACTTTTTCAGTTTTTTAATAGTGTGACCCCATCATTAGTACAATCCCGGGCCCATTTAATCGCATAAAAACTTGTTTCCCAATTACTTAATAAAACATCTATTGGAGTCTGTCCCCCTGACGAGCCGAAAAATGTGTAACTTTGTTTTTTGAAATTTGACCGAAGTCCCCTGCCTGAAAATTCCCTTTTTTTTACTAGCCTGAGGTTCTTGTCAGCATCATTAAAAAGACTAGGTGAAAACATCTTTGCCAAAGATTTGCCACGTCTAGGCACATATCTTACTCCTCCTTCTAAAACCTTCGCTGTTATATCATCCTGACATAGGACAGGTGAGTTTTTTTGTATGAGTTTCACAATTTGTTTGTATTGATTGCTATAAGACGTGGCAAATGTCAAAGGGGTCGATACTTCATCGTTTTTTTTTCTATGTGTTGAGACAAAAAAACCTTCCGTTTTCTTTGATACAAATTGACTCTCCGAGTTCCATTTGGGGTAACCTCTTTCATTTAAACGACTACGGATAATATCATTTTGTGTATTTAATTCCTTATTGTCCGAACACAGCCGTCTGGCTCTGACGAACTCCCCCACAGGTATGGCTTTTAAAGTGTGATCTGGATGATTACTTCTTGCATGTAAAACTGTGTTACCAGCAACACTTTTCCTGTGTAATGAAGTACATACAATGTTATTTTTGATATACAAATTGATGTCCAAAAAATGAATGCTGTGTTTACTTATATTAGAAGTGAATTTTAAATTTAACTCATTAATGTTCAAATACATGACAAATTTATCAGCATCCAAAACACTGCCTTCCCACACCCCCAAGAAACATCATCGAAATTTTTCTTCCAAAATATTAAAATATTTCCAAAAAAAAAATTTTTTTTGTAAAAATCATTTTCTAAGGCCTTTTGGCCAAAGAGGGGGGGGAATTGGCCCCCTGGGCCGCCTGAAAAATAAAAAAAACCCCATTGAAAAAAAAAAATTATGTTTAAGCAAAAAATCCACAACTTGTAAAACAAATTCGATGATTCTTTGAATAGAATATCACTAATAGGTGAAGTGCCAAAAGGCATTAAAGCCAAAAACATGTGGGTAGATGAATTTCAAAGAGCAAAACGCAGTATCCCCAAAAAAATTTTCTTTCCAATCAAAATCGTAAATGTCTTCAAAACTTGTGTACTGTCCTTTTTAAACTTGGGGTGCACACTACCAAAGGTTGTAGTTTTGCTATCTACCCCAAACACAGATTCTCTCATTTAAAAGGGAACCCAATGCCCCCTATAAAGGGTCCAAAGGGGGCAGGGGGCGACTTGTGTATCTTAGGAGACCATGGAAAAAAAGGTGTTCCCGGATTCTCCCCCCTAAGTATTGATTGTTTAAACATCTATGACTCCCTATACAATCCTTCTTTAAAATTTTCAGCTAAAAATTGCTATACTCTTTTGGGGACATTTTTAAGTTCCCTTTTGTTTATTTGTCCTCCAGTATTTCCAAAGCGGCCTGTTTGTATGCCTCACTATCCATGACCACCACCTTACCCCCTTTGTCCGCCATTTTAATTACAATATTTTTCTCCCCCATTAACTGTTTCAAAGCGGATCTTTGTTTTCTGGATAAATTTGACATAAACTCATCATTTTGACACCTAGCATATAAATCCCCAAATTCCCTCTCCATTAGGGAAATGGGGGAAATTTCAAAAGGTTCCGTACGCGTCCTAAGGGATAAAGAAGGGTTTGGAAAGGAAAAAAAAGCCTCCCCCAAATTTTGGGACCCCTGCAGATCTCTATTAACCCAAAGATCTTAAATCCAATAAGGGACTTTGTTTCCCCCAAAAGGGAACCCAAAAATTCATTTTCTCTTACACTTCAATTTTTTGTCAGAAATGCCATTTCCCCCAAATTTTTACAATAAAAAAGTTTTCGTACGTTAATGCACGTAAAATTTTTTAATATCTACAATAGTGTTTTAAAAAAATCAAAATTGCGAAGGAACAAAAATTAAACCCAAGGCAAGCACAGAAAGCTGATCACGGGTTAAATCAATGGATGAAAGATTCAATACATTGTCTAAAAAATGTCCAAACCCCAATTCAGATACAGGTTCAACTAACGCGCCCGTCTCTTCTGGGCCGTCCCTCTGCCTGCACTTCTTGTGTTTTTTCCCGGCTCTCCTTGTTCTCCCGGGGGCCTTTTTTGGCAAGTTTTTTGACGTGTGTTTTAATGCCAGGGCGGTTCCAAAACATCCCCCTTTATTGAATCCCCGAGTGGCGGTTAAATCCCCCTCCCCAAGTCCCATGATGGTTCTTTCAAGGGAATCAAAACTAACCTGCCGTTTTAAATTTCTACTGTAATTATTCTTTAATATGGATCTCCGTGGGTTTTGTCTAGAGTAATCTTGTTCTCTTCTTAAATAAACCCTATCCGTTTGATAGTCCATCAAATCTCGTTGGAACTTAGATTTTTTTATTTTGGTGATTTTCTCCTCTAACCGTTTTAAATTATTCTCCATTCTGGTCATGCCTTCTTTATAGGCATTGGTGTTTTAATATTTCAAAAGTTCACTCTCAATCTGTTTTTTTTCTTCATTTATATTAGTAAGTTTTTCATCCTCAAATTGTACAATCAGCTTGATTAGTTCCACAGCTGGCTTGCCTCGGCGAACGAAGTCACACAGGGGAGGAACTGCTCCGCGTCATTCAGCAAGAAATCGATGTGTGGCTTTCTCCGCACCAACTGCAAATCGGAACCATGGTGACGGACAAAGGGAGGAAAAATGGGGTCCGCGCTCCACCGAGGAGGGATGGTCCATGCCCCCTGCATGGCATATGTGTTCACTCTGGTTGTGAAAAGGTTCCTGAAGTTTTCCCACCGATTTCAGAACATTCTGAAAATGGCCAGGAAACGTGCAGCACTTTATCCATTCGTACAAACCAGGAACCCCTCCTGAGTTGCAGCGGCAGAACGGCCTCCCCCAACAACTCTGATATGCGATTTTTCCCCCCGCTGGAATTTCCCACCCCTGCACTTTTTGGACCGACTGATGAACAGAGAAAGGCCATTAACGATTTTTGATGACAGGCAGACAGAAGTACTCCCTGTGTAACTTTGATGTCACCCCAGGGGCAGCTCATGTTTTGACACCTCCCCGTTTGTTGAGGCATTCGAGGAGGCGCTTTTTTTGTCAGTCCCCAGGACTCGGGAGAATAACTCATTCATGCTTCATGTCCTGGAACAGAGCTAAAAAATTTGTCTGGGCGGGGGACTGGGAGTGGCGACTACACTCGTGGCCAATGAGTGCGGGGGGGACTAAAAATGGAGGAGGAGGAGGAGGACATTAGAGCAAAAGCTTTGTCGGGTGAAAGAGGGGATTTCTACCAGGTGCAAGAGAGGAGGAGCAGGAGCAGCGGGAGAGGTGGAGGGAGATGAGGAAGAGAGGCAGAGACCCGCAAGCCCCGTGGCAGTTACAGGGGAAAATGGGGAGGGACCCCCTCGGGGGTCACTTGTGCAAGGGCCCGCAGCATGCTTATTTGCCTGGTAGTACCCCAATAGTCAGACCCGGGCGGGGGATACTTCGGGCTCTCCCCCCTATTGGACCCTCGCAAAACCGGCCCAAAAAAGGGGGACCCTTTTTTTTCCCAGCATTGAGGGGGAAACAAACTCAAAACTCAAATCCTCCGTAATAGAGGGCTGTGCCTTGTCGGCATCGTCCCTCCCGCGGTCGGGCCGGGGGGGCCCAGCACTCCCCCTACTACTGCCGTGGTTCGGGGGGAAGGTTGGGGGGGTAGGAGCGTACCAGCTCCATCATTTGTAACCTAAGTCTGGATCATGATGAAGCTTCCTTCACCCCCTAGTAGGAGGGCAGCGCCCACAAGCAGGACCTGGGCATCCCGAACCAACAGGTTGTGGCCTACTTGGACAGCACTCTCCCCACCTCAGTTAGAAAAATCCGCTGGACTACTGGGACCAAGGATGTGGGGCCCGCAACTTCCCGAGTTTTGCAGTGGAGAAGCTGTCCTCCCCGGCAGTAGTGTGGCATCAGAGCGGGGTTCAGTGCGGCGGGGCCATCGTTACCCCAAGGAAAAAAACCCCGCTTGCCCCACGGGAAATGTGGAACGAGACCTTGTCAAGATGAATCAGCGGGGATCGGCCGGTTTTCCACACACCAATGCCTTAGGCGTCTTTGGGGTTAAAAACTACCTGCCTCAGCCACTATTCTGATGCCGCCACCCCCCCTGATGCACACATCTGTGACAGTTTCTCCATCTCCCTACCCCCCTCTTTACCAGGGACTGGTTTGCCCCCCACCTCAACACTCTGTCATTGTGCCACCTATGACCCATGCTGTTGCTGCTGTTGCCCGGACATCCACACGTGTCATTGTACCACTGTCTGACCCCCATGCTGTGCTGTGGCTGCTGCCATTTTCCCCACAGTGTCATTTTGCCACTGCCGACGTCATGCTGCTGCCGGGGCCCGGGCCTCGCTCTCAGTCTTTTTGCCCCCCTGGACTTCCTCCCGTTTTGCCACCCCCAGAAAGTCATTGTGCCCCTGCCTGATTCATGCTGTGCTGTCGGGACTCCACAGTATCATTGTGCCACTTGTGGGGCCTAAACTGTTTGCTGCTCCAGAAAGTATTGTGCCCCTGCCTGATTCATAGCTGCCGCTTGCCTCCACATGTGTGATTGTGACTCTGTGGCCTAAATGTTTTTCGCCTCCAAATGTCATTTTGCCCTGCCCATCTCATGCGCTGCTGTCGTGAGCCCCCCCCCCACTGTGTGATTGTGCCATTCTGTGGGTTCCTCCTGTTTTGCCACCTCCAAAAATGTCATTGTGCCACTGCCCGACCTATACTGCTGCCCCCCGTGACCTCGCTCTCCCGTCATTGTGCCACTCTGTTGGCTTCCTCGTGTTTGCCCTCCAGAATGTCTTGTGCCACTGCCCCGACCTCATGCTGCTGTGGCTGCCGCCGTCACCTCCCATCTGTCACTAATGTTGCCCCCTGACTCCAGCTTGTTTTTTTCCAGCTTTCACTGGGATGACTTTATCAGGACATTCCCCTTGGCTTTTGGTCATTTTGCCCTCTTAAGTGCCCCGGAATTTTAAATGAAGTGATTTTAAGAGCGGCGGCAGTCATCTGCGTGTCATATAAAACACAACATTGTATGAAGACCAAACAAATCCCTCTGCATATTTAAGCAGGCACAACATTTAAGCACCGTGCAGCTCTGTGCAGCCCGGAAAATAGCTGCTTTTTAACGCATTCGTGCCGAAGTAATTCGGAACGAAACAAATTTTGTCGGAAAATTCGGCGAAGTGACCGAATCGAATTTTTGAGAAATTCGCCCATCTCTAATGATGATGGTTCAAATCATACTGCCTTCTGGCACTTTTTAATTTGTGGGTGATGCAGGTTTAAGGGTCATGCTGTGGTACAATACAGGGATAGTGAATGTTGTGTGTTTTTTTTTGTGGCTTTTTTAAACCTAAGTGTGTACCCTAAGATGTAGCACGTACCCATTTGACTGTTGTGGATGTTAATTCCGGGTTTTCCCCAGCCCTGTTTGGGTGTAAGAATGAAGGTGTTGTTGCTCTCCCATAGACTTTAATGGTCATCGCTCATAATCGACTGCTCACTATCGGCTATCTTGTCGATGATGGTCGACTATCGACCATTGACCGATGTCGATGGCCAACGCAATCGCCCAACACTATACATGAGCGCTGAAGAACCCCCCCGGTCAGACCAGTCAGAGGAGGGACGATGCCGCACATAGGCAGCGGCCAACTGACTATGAGGTTTTCCCTATAGTATTTGAGTTTGTCCCCCCTTTCTTCAATAGCTGTCAAAAAGGCTCCCATTTTGGACCGGTTAGCAAGGGTCCAATAGGGTGGAGAGCCAAGTCATCCCTCTGCCGGATGCTGACTATTCGGTTTGTCACTAGCCAGGAAAATCAGCATGCTGCGGGCCATCTGCACAAGTGATTCCGATGGGCCCCCTTTCCCTTTCCATCTCCCACTGTATACTGCCACGGTGCTTTCGGGTCATTGCCTCGTCTTCCTCATCTCCATCTACCTCCTCCAGCTGCTCCTGCTCCTCCTCTCTTGTCACCTGGTAGAAAATCCACTCATTTCACCAGACAATGCTTCTGCTCCAATGTCCTCCTCCTCCTCCATTTTAGTTCCCACCCGGGCTCATTTTGGCGCGAGATGTAGTTGCCACGTCTCCAGTCCCTGCCCAGAACAGATTTTTCAGCATCTGTTCCAGGACATGAAGCCGTGGGAATGACGTTATTCATCCCATAGTCCTGGCAACTGACAATAATGTGGCCTCCTCGAATGGCCTCAACAAACGGCAGGTGTCACGCATGAGCTGCCACTGGCTGACATCAAAGTTACACAGGGGAGTACTCCTGTCCGCCTGGATCATCAAAAAATCGTTAATGGCCTTTCTCTGTTCATTTCAGTCGGTTCCAACATGTGCAGGCTGGAATTCCAACTGGTGGAAACATCGCATATCAGAGTGTGTTGGGTGAGGCCGTTCTGCCGCTGCAATTCGAGGAGGGTGTTCCTGGCTTTGTAGGAATGGATGAAGTGCATGCACAGTTTTCTGGCCATTTTCAGAATCTTCTGAAGATCGGTGGAAGACTTCAGGAACCTTTTCACAACCAGACTGAACACATGCGCCATGCAGGACGCATGGACCATCCCTCCTCAGTGCAGCGCGGACTTGCGAAGCGGGTTTTTTACCCTGTGGCCGCTTGGCTCCCGACCTCACACTGCTGCTATCCTGCAGACTCACAGCCACAAAGACCCCCCTTGCTGGCTGCGCCGCTGCCTGAGCGCAAGCTGACGCCCTTTCTCCTGACGATGATGAAGCCCTTGCCTCTCCCGGCTCCCCAAATGCGGTCGGGCTACATCATCATCTATTTGTGTTTCATCGTCACTGCTGTCCTCATCACCGGTCTTGGTATGCGAGGGCTGACCCCTACAACATGACCCCCATGCCACTCTCAACAACTTACTTTGCCCCCATGCAAGAACAGGGGTATTGGCCCCTTTCTACCTGCCAAATAGCTGCCACTGCCCTCCTCAATTGTTTATCCTGGCTAATAGTGGCGGGGGGGGACCCCGACCACATAGAATCTCTGGTGAGGGAACCCGGATGGACGAGGCGGGTTGAGGCAGGTGAGGGCCGCTGCCCCCCCGGGGGCCCTGCCAACTAAGGGTTTTGTCTAAAGTTCCCACCCACTCTTGGTGGGGATTCAGTGATCTGGGAGGGGAAATGGATAATAGTCAACCAATTTAAGAACCATTTGGGTTTCTGAACAACACACGGCCGCTAGATGACAGCGGCAGTTGTGGCCTCACCGAGTGACCCCTGCGGACGTTTCCCTTTCTGTGCTGCGACCTGGGCCTGGGAAAGTTTGTCCTCTGCCCTCGCAGGTGAAGGCCGCCACCCTCTTGTCTGACTTACTGTTTGTTCTAAAATTTACAGACACTGTTTGAGAAGATATTGTTATGATAAATACACACCCCGTATTTGCTCCAAATAACCCCTAAAAACTTGGGTAACCCTTTTGGATAAAATTGCGCTCCCCAAATGGGCAGGGAAAAAATTTACTTGTATGTGCCGTTTTTAAAAATCTGTGTATTTTATGAATATAAAACAAAACGGCTTTAAATTTAAACCTTTGATATGAATTATGCTACAGAATTTCTTCTGGGCGGTAAAAAAAAATTTTTTTTTACTGAGTACAAATGCAGAACAACGCTTAATTAAAAACCCTGGATGTAATTTCGCAAAAGAAATTAGCAGCCACAAACTACTGTGTTTAGCATTTACAATTGTGTGTTTTCTATGCTACACAACAAGAGAAAAAATTGTAATTAACCTTTGCTTGTGTATTATGGTACAGGAAAATTTTAATTTTTGGCGGTGAAAAAAACGGTTTCTTGGAGTCACCACAGCAGCTGAACAACGCTTTATTAACCCCTGGATGTAAATTGCGCAAAGATTTGAGCAGCCAAAAAACTACTAGCTTTGTAGCGTGTTACAATTGGTGTTTTCTACGCTACACAACAAGAGAAAAATTGTAATTAACCTTTGCTTGTGAATTATGGTACAGGAAAAATGTAATTTTTGGCGTTGAAAAAAGAGGTTTATTTTTGTAACACAGCAGAAAAACAACGTTTAAATTAACCCCCTGGATGTTAATTGCGCAAAGTTTTTGAGCAGCCACAACTACTAGCTTTGTAGCGTGTACAATTGCGTGTTTTCTCGCTACAAACAAGAGAAAAATTGAAATTAACCTTTCCCTTGTGAATTATGGTACAGGAAAATTGTAATTTTTGGCGGTGAAAAAGACGGTTTTTTGGAGTCACCACAGCAGCAGAACAACGTTTTAATTAACCCTGGATTTTAAATTGCGTAAAGAATTGAGCAGCCACAAACTACTAGCTTTGTAGCGTGTTACAATTGCGTGTTTTCTACGCTACACAACAAGAGAAAAAATTGTAATTAACCTAGTGGAACCGGTGAGAGTGTGGAGCCATTGACTGTGATAGAGAGATCAGGTGGAGGGTTAGAGGGGGATGGTGGAAAGATGATGAATTCATTTTTCTCTACGTTAAGTTTTAGGAGATGGGAGGATAAGAAGGAGGATATGGACAATAGACAGTCAGGGATCTTGAAGCCATCTGAGTAGAGAGATATGTATGTACAGGGCTGCGCTAGAAGTCTGGTGTCTTTTCAGCCCCAAAGCTGGCACATCCCTGTTCGCTAGATTTGTAATGCGCACTCCAGTATTAGGCGCATTACAAAGTGATGGCACTATGTAATGAGCCTAAGATCGGGTTCATGCTGGAGACTTGTCGCACTACAACCGTACGAAGCTTCATTTATAGCTTTAGTACAGCAAATCCAGCCGCATTACTGCTGGAACAGGTAGAACACTTTAAAAGTGGTTTACTTGAGCCAGAAGTGTCGCTTAGTAGCTAGAAAGCGCTAAATCTATGACCCGCAGTAGAACAGGTTCATAGATTCAGGTGCATTCTACGCTACTAATGCGTGCAAAAAAAATGGTGCCTGGGCGACAAAATACATACATGTTGCCCTTAATGTCTGGGCCGGAGATGTTAAGTTGGGCATAGTCAGCATACAGGTATTATTGAAAGCCATGTGATGCTATTAGCTGACCCAGACCAAGAGTGAGAATAGAGAAGAGTTGGGGATCCAGGACTGACCCCTGGGGGACACAAACAGAGAGATGGTGAGGGGAGGAGGTGGTGCGAGAGTGAGAGACACTGAATGTCCAATCAGAGAGGTATGAGGAGATCCAAGAAAGGGCCAAGTCCATGATGCCGAGGGGTGAGAGGATTTGTAGCAAGAGGGAATGGTCAACAGTGTCAAAGGCACAGGATAAGTCTCAGAGGAGAAGGACAGAGTAATGACGTGAGACTTTTAGCAGTTACAAGGTCGTTGGTGACTTAGATTAGGGCAGTTTCTGTAGTGATGGGATGGGATGGACGTGCTGTTCGAGGAGTTTAGAGGCAAATGGAAGCAGCGAGATGGGGCGATAGTTAGACAGAGAGAAATGGTCAAGAGATGGTTTCTTTAGGAAGGGTGTGATGGTAGCATGTTTAAAGGGGGAAGGGAAGATACCAGAGGTTAGTGATAAGTTGAACAGATGGGTGAGGACTGGGATGATAAAAGCACCTGGGATGAGGTGGGATGGGAGTTGGTCAAGACTACAGGTAGTGAGGTTGGATTTGGAGAGTAGAGAGGAGAGCTTTTCATGAGTGACAGTGGTGAAGCAAGATGGGGGGGAAGTGCAAGGTGCAGGTTTAGAGGTGGGTGGTGAGGACTGTGCAGGTATAGGGGTTGGTAGTGGGGACTGTGCAGGTATAGGGGCTGGTGGTGGGGACTGTGCAGGTATAGGGGCTGGCGGTGCGGACTGTGCAGGTGTGGAGGTGGGCGATGGGCACAGTCGGGTGAAGCTTTCTCTGATGAGGTTGTTCTTGTTTAGAAACTGTATGGCAAAATTATCTGCTGAAAGAAAAGAAGGGTGAGAGGGTGCTGAGGGATGGAGGAGAGAGTTAAAGGTGTTGAAAAGTTGTCTGGGGTTGTGAGACAGTGAGAGTTTGATAGTGGTGAAGTAATCCTGTTTGGCAATGGTGAGTGCGGACTTAAATGTATGAAGTGATTGTTTGTATGAGGCAAGGTCGTCGGTCAAGTGGGTTGCTCTCCAGGGGCGTTCAGCAATTCTGGAAGCCTGCCTCAGCTGTTTAGTGAAGTCAGTGTGCCAGGACTGTCTGTTGATTTTGCAGGATCTGTTGTGTGTGAGAAGGGCAACCAAATCAAGAATGGAGGAGATTGTATGGTTGTAGAAAGCGGTGGCTGCGTCAGGGTCATCAAATGAGGATATGGTGGAGAGAGGTGCAAGAGAGTCAGAGAGAGTGCGAGGGTTAAGGTTTTGTAGGTTCCTGTGTGGGTGTACTAGATGTGAGACAGGAGGGGCAGGTTGGGTGTAGAGTGTGGTGAAGGTAAGCAGGTTGTGGTCACATATAGAATGGGGAGAGTTTGCCATGTCAGATAAGGGGAGGAGGCAGGTGAGGATGAGGTCCAGTGTGTGTCCTTCTTTATGAGTGGCTCCAGAGGTTACCTGGGAGAGGCCAAAGGAAAAGAAAATTATGAAGAAGAAAATTATACTTACTGTACATATTATAGAATATATTTATCAGTCTAAACTTGTAAGCAGGGTGAAACAGAAAGGTAAAGGACTATGAAGTGAACTGTCCCTAAAACTAATTCATATTGCAATGAACAAAAATAAGTACTAAAATAAGTTAAATAACTGTGTCACTTTTGGAGAGTTCTTACACAGCTGTACAATTAGTGTGCACTTGCCTACACTGCATGGCCGTTTTGAAACAGCCATACAGTTAGATGTATTAGAATTAGGATCAGTGCCTTTTGATTTTGATATTTACTAAGAAGACCTCTTAAAATAAATTCTTCACATTTATGGATCTAATAATCTCCTTGTTGCCAATACTGGGCAACCCTCTGTTCTGTATGATGTATTTTTTTTTTTTTTTTTTTTTTTAAATTGATAGTTGTTCCATTCTATTACCTAAGATACCTTGAATTTAGCATAATCAGTTGAACCTAGTTTCCCAGATACCAAATACTCTAAATATTAAACGTATTATCTCTCTTTCAATGCTTTCCGGTAGTAGTAGCTACAGGTCCAGAATACATGCTTTATGTTAACAGTTACTTTAGAACATTTGGGGCCACAAACAACATTTCTTCTCAACCCTAGTTTCCATAAACAAGAGAATTTCTGTATAGTGTATGTACAGTATCTTCCAAAAGTGAGTACAACCCTCAGATTTTTGTAAATATTGGATTATATCTTTTCATGGGACAACACTGAAGATATGACACTTTGATACAATATAAAATAGTAAGTGTACAGCTTGAATAACAGTGGGAATTTGGTGTGCCCGCAAAATAACTCAACACACAGCCATCAATGTCTAAACAAAAATGAGTATATCCATTTCTGAAAATAGACAAATTGTGTCCAATTTGTCATTTTCCCTCCACATTGTCATGTGACTCAGTGTTAGAAGATCTTAGGTGCGAATGGGGAACAGGTGCGTTAACTTTGGTGTTATTGCTCTCACAGTGAAAAACAAACAATATGAACGAGCACTCCGCACCACTTCCAGTGACCAGTATGAGAGAGTGTGAGAACGATAACAAACAAAAAAAAAACATAAATCAGCTCACCTGAGACTGTTGCAACTGGTCCATTGACTTCTAGTATAATCACCCAAGTATTACCAATGAAAAAACCAACGATATGAACTAGCACTTGGCAAAACTACAAGAGAGTAAAAAGCAGCTGGAGGCTTCTTCTAAAGAGGATGCAGTCAATGAACAGTTTGCTGAAGACAAGCGGATATGGATTATTGGAACCATGTCCTGTGGTCTGCTGAGACCAAGATAAACTTTTTTGGTTCAGATGGTGTCAAGTGTGTGTTGGGGGCAACCAGGTGAGGAGCACAAAGACAAGTGTGTCTTGTCTACAGTCAAGCATGGTAGTTGAAGTGTCATGGTTTGGGGCTGCATGGGTGCTGCCAGCTGTGAGGAGCTACAGTTCATTGATGGAACCATGAATGCCAACATGTACTGTGACATACTGAAGCAGATCATGGTCCCCTTCCATTGGAAAATGGGCTGCAGGGCAATATTCCAACATGATAACGATCTCAAGTACACCCCTAAGTAGACCACTGCCTTATTAAAGAAAATGAGGGTAAAGGTGCTGGAGTGGCAAAGCATGTTTCCAGACTTAAACCCTTTTGAGCATCCTCAAATGGAAGGGGGAGGAGCACAAGGTCTCTAACATCCACCAGTGCTGTGATGTCGTCATGAAGAAGTGGAAGAGAATTCCAGCTGCAATCTGTAAAGCTCTAGTTGACTCCATGTCCAACAGAGTTAAGGCAGCGCTGGTAAATAATGATAGTCACACAAAATATTGACACTTTGAACCCAATTTCTCCATTTTCACTTATGGGTGAACTCACTTTTTTTTGCCAGCGGTTTAGACATTGATGGCAGTATGTTGACTTATTTTGAGGGCACCCCAAAATTTACATTGTTATGCAAGCTATAAACTGACTATTTTACATTGTATTAAAATGCCATATCTTCATTGTTGTTCCAAGAAAAAAATATAATACAATATTTAAAAATTGTAAGGGGTGTACTCACTTTCATGATATACTGTTTAAGGAATAGCATTGGTTAAATAGGTCTCTGTTAAGTTTAAAAGCATGTCAGTTACACTTTTCAAAATATCCAGGACAAAGGACATCCCAAATCTGAATCCTATTGTGTTTGGTATTCTGGGTGTACTTTCTGACATCTCGAAGGTAACAACAACAGATAAATTCCTTCAAATTGCATAGGGTTGGTATTGAACCTAACCCCTGACCCCAACCCTAATTTTAAATCCAACCTCAATTGTAACTCTAATCCTAAACCCCAGCCTAATTCCATGTATGCACATACCCAAAAACTAGCCACATCACCAACCTGGTCTTCAACTATACCCCAACAAGATAGGATTAACCCCTTAACGACTGCCCGTGGACTTTTGACGTCAGCTGGTGCAGGTCGTTCATCCGCAGCGACGTCTTTTGGTGCTTTAACCCTTTGATTGCGGCGGATCGTCACCGCAGCGCAATCAAAGGGTTTCCCTACTCTGTCGGGTGATTGGAACGCTCAGTGACCCGACAGAGCCCGTGGAACGGCTGAACAGTCAGCCCTGGGGACCTAGTGTAGCTCCAGGGGTGCCTGTGTAACAAGCCAGTGACCAGGACAGACTGTGTGCTGTCCTGATCATTGCCTGTGTCAGACTGACACAGATTATAATTAGAGATGGGCGAATTGATTCTAACAAAGTGGATTTCGTTTAGAATTTCAGGAAAACTTCGTTTTGGAACAAAGTCGAACTTTGTGGTACTTGGGGTGAATGAAGTGTGCTTTTGATTGATAAAATGGCTGGGGCCCCTGGGTTACAGGGGGCAAAGAACTCAGGGGGAAAGGGGGGCTAGCCTAAGACTGTGCAGAGATAAACCAATCAGAGCCCGGCGGGTTCTGTGAGTCACCGCACAAAAAAAAGTCCGGGCGCGACGTGGGAGCTAAAACCCCTCCCCCTGTACTATTAGGGAAGGTGCTGCCGTGGTGCTTGTGATATCTGATACTAAAGAACTCCTTTTTTCAGCGATTTTTTAGGGGTGGCTCAGCTTGTTCAGAGATGCTTATCTTAACGTTCTATTTTGATTTTTTGGGGGTATTGGGATTGAATAGTGTGTGCCCAGGCAGCGATAAAATTTTAATGTAAAATCACAGCACATTGAAAATAAAGGGGATCTAAGCCTGTTTGTTGTATTTTTTTAAAGAAAAGGTTTTTACAATACAAATAATTTCTTTTTTGGTGCTCAATTTTTTTCGCAATTTATATCCAGGGTTAATTAAGCATTGTTTGTGTTTTGGTGACTAAAAAAAACCCTTTTTATTTCCCCCCAAAAAAACTTTTTTTTCCTGTAGCATAATCACAAGAAATTTTTAATTAAAAGTATTTTCTTGTTGTGTAGCTTTAAAAAAACACGCCATTGAATTTCGCTACAAGCTGGTAGTTTTTGGCTGTTTAATTTTTTGCGCAGTTTAAAACCCAAGGGTTAAAAAGTTTTTTTCTGCATTTGTACTCAGTAAAAGAAACTTTTTTTTTAAACCCCCACAGAAAAAATTTTCTGTAGCAAAATTTTCATACCCGAAGGTTAATTAAGATTGTTTGTGCTTTTTTTATTCATTTAAAAATACACAGATTTTTTAAAACGGCCCTTTACAAGTAAATTTTTTCCCTGCCCTTTTGTGGGCGCAATTTAAAACCCAAGGGTTACCCAAGCTTTTTTGTGGGTTATTTGGGGTCAAATACAGGGTGGGGTATTTTTCATATACAGATATTTACAGTGTCTTTTAATTTTAGAACAAACAGTATGTCAGCAGAGAGGTGGCGGCTCTTCCCCTGGAGGGGCAGAGGCAAAAACTTTCCCGGGCCCCAAGGTCGCGCACTGAAAAGGGGACGTCGCAGGGGGCCCTTTTGGTTTGGGGCCAAAAATGCCGTTGTCTTTCTAGGGCCCGTGTGTTGTTCAGAAAACCCAATGGTTCTTGTTTGGGTTTGGACTGGGTTTCATCCACTTCCTCCGATGAAAATTTTGAAAACCCCCCGCCAAATTTCGGTGGGATCGTAAGACAAAACCCCCTTGGTTGGCATGGCCCGGGAGCGGGTCAGGGGCCCCTCACCGGCCCCCCAACCCCAAAACCTCGGGTCCCCCCGGTTTCCCCTCAGCCAGAGAATTTTAATAGTGGTTGGGCTTGGCACTATATAGCGAGGATGAAAAAATTTGAGGAGGACATTCAGCAGCTTTTGGCACAAAAAAAGGGGGGCCCAATTCTTCTGCTTCTTGCGTAGGCGGCAAAGTATAAAAGTGGAGAGGGCAGGGAGCTAATTTGTGAGGGGTCACCCTCTGCATCCCAAAAAACCGGGGGTTGAGGACAGCAGTGAGGATGAAACAAAAGACGATGATGTAGAATTTGGGAGCCGGGTGGGGGCAAGGGCTTATAACGTCAGGAAGAAGGGGGGTCAGCTTGCGCGTCAGGAAAAAGGCGAAAGAAGCAAAGGGGGTTTTGTGGGGCCCGTGAGCAGAGGAAGCAGCAGTGTGAGGTTGGGAGCCAAAGGGCCCGGCGGAAAAACCCCCGCTTGCAGGTAAAAGAAAGTGGGCGGCAAGGGGCTCAGTGTGGAAGCGGGGGGCTTTTAGTCACTCAGTGCGGGCGTTGGGGGTTTAAAAAATTTCAGCTACTCGGCGGTGTGGCATTTTTTTTGCTAAGACAAGGGGAAACCCGGAATAGGGGGTTATGTAAAATCTGTGGGAGAAAGTGATGCGTGGCCGGGAGCAAACTTTTGGCACCACGGCCCCTGGTCAACAAAATTGCAGGGGTTCCCCATTGGGGGCCCCTGGGAGAAACGGGTCAGATGGGGTTTGGCCCAACCCGGCCGCCCCCAGCAACAGCAGCGGGCGCGCCCAGTGGCACGAAACCCTTTGCAGCCATTTAAAGACTCCCCCCACCTCTGCAGAAGGGGGGCGTTTTCTTTAAATAAATTCCTCCCGGAAAAAGGATGCTCCTCCCTCCCTCGCTTTATGGCCCGGCCAGTCGTTCAGGAGGGGGTTTGGGAAAAGAGAAAAACAATATTCGCCCAACCATCCAAAGGTGCGAAGTTTGCCGTGCTCCTGCCCAATTGTTGAAAATGCAGTCCCCCCCCTTTCCAAAGGGTGGCCTCTGCACCGTTCTGAAAAACAAATGGTTTTTCCCGGAGGAGATGGAGATTCCCCAAGCCGAAATTTTTTTTTAAAAAAGGAAAGTCCCAAATTTCAAAAAATATTTTAGCGGGAAGGGGGGCCAGCCCTTGGGGTTATCGGTTTTTTTCCAAAGGTTTGCAGGGGCCCGCAGTGTCTGGGCTGAAAATTTCCGGGTCAGGGAATTTCATGTCCTTTAGGGCCCAAATGGGGTAAATTTTGGTTCCTGCCCAGGAACACCAAAAAACTTGGACAGGAGACGCCGCTTTTTTCCTCCACGTTTTTAATCTGCGGTTCCGGGCCCCAGACGTCCGCCTCCTCCTCCCCCGCCCCCAACCACTTTCTTAGCCCCCAACAAGTACTCCCCTCCATCATACCAAAGTGTAGGGCACAGCGGTTTTTCAGGGCAGTTCTAACCGGATTGTCTCGGGGAACGAAGTCGTACAGGGGAGGAATGCCCCGTTTTCTGCAGAAAGGGAAAATCGTGTGTGGCTTTTCCCCCGGCCAACGCAAATCGGAACCATGGTGACGGACAAGGGGGAGTAACATGGTGTCTGCGTGTCAGGTAGGGTTTGGCCCATGCACCCCCCCAGGGCGCATGTTTTTAAATCTGGTTGTGAAAAGGTCCTGAAGTCTTCCACTGATCTTCAGAAATTCTGAAAAAAGGCCCGGGGAAATGTGCATGAATTAAACCATTCCTACAAAACCAGGAACAAAAATCCCCGAGTAGCACAGCAGAAAGGCCCCCCCCCCCGCCACTCTGTTTGCGTTTTTTCCACCCGTTGGAATTTTCCCGCCCGCACATGTTTGGACCGAATTTAAGGGAAAAGGGAAAGGGCCAATTAAAGATTTTTTTGATGATCCAGGGTGGACAGGAGTACTCCCCCGTGTAAATTTGTTTTCAGCCAGTGGCGCTCATGGTGACAACCCGCCTTTTTTTGAGGCCTTTTGAGGAGGCCCCGTTTTTTGTCAGTCGCCAGGACTAGGGATGAAAAAAAAGTCATTTCCCCTGTTCAGGGGCCCGGAATATATGCTAAAAAATTGGCTGGGCAGGGGGCTGGAGACCTGGCGACTACCCTTTTGCGGGCCCAAAATGAGTCCAATGGGGACTGAAAAGGAGGGGGGAGGAGGGGAGGAATTTTTGGGGGCAGAAAACATTGTTGGGGGAAATGAGTGGATTTTCTACCCCCGGTGACAAAAGAGGAGGAGCAGGGCAGTGGAGGGGGTAGATGGGTTTAGGAAGACGATGCAGTGACCCGCAAGCCCCCGTGGCCTTTACAGTGGAGAGGAGGAAGGGAGCCCCCCAAAAGTTCCCCCTTTTAAAGATGGCCCCCGCATGTGGTTTGCCCGGCTAGTGAAAGCCCGGGAAAAGTCAGCATCCCGCAGAGGGGGTGGCTTTGGCTTCCAAATTTTTGGACCCTCGCTTTTCGGTCCAAAAAGGGAGCCTTTTTCCAAGCTTTCTGAGGGGGGAGGACAAAATCAAAAACCCTTTGGGAAAACCTCCGCAGTCAGTTGGCCCCTAACCCAATTTTGCGGCAGGGGCCCCCCTCTGACAAGTTTTGACCGGGGGATTTCCCGAGCGCTCAAATACTTTCTGTGCAGTCGGGGGAAGGGGGGGGTTTGGGCAAATACCGCCTTTGCCCGCAACCTAAGTCTGGAGCATGAGGCGCTTCCTTCCCCAAAATAGTAAAGGAGGGGGAGTGCCAGCAGCGCCCCGGGGACCTGGGCAGGGCCCTGAACCCCCCAGGGGGGTGGCCTCCCTTTGGGGTTTGAAGACCGTGGGGCTACTGGGCCGGGCCCAAATGGATGTGTGGCCGCAACTTGCCGAGTTTGGGTGGGAGCTGTCCTGCAAAAAGGGCCCGTTGTGGGCATCAGAGCGGGTGTTCAGGGCGGCGGGGGGAAACGTTACACCAAAGGGGAACCCGTTGTCCAAAGGAAATGTGGAACGGGCTGACCTTTGTCAAGTTGAATTAGGGGTGGATCGGCCAGGATTTCCCACACCCAAAGCCCTTTGGCGTCAGGGGCTATATCAGCCATGGGGACCTCACCCAAACTATGAGAAAAAGAGTCCGGGGGCAAATTAAACCCGCTCCCGGGAACTATTCTGTGCTGCCCCCGCCTGATAAAACCCTCTGCTCCAGTTTCTCCATGCCACCAAACCTCTTTACCAGGGAAAGGTATTTTCCAACCCCCTCCACCCCTCATTGTGTGTTATTGTGCCATCTGGGCCTCATGCTTGTGGCTATTTTCTGGTGCCGTGACATCCACACGGGGGTCTTTTTGCCCCTCTTGACCTAAAGCTGCTGCTGCTGTTTTTTGCTGCTGCGGTCACCTACACCCCTGTGTCTTGTGCCACTCTCTGACCTCATGCTCTGTTTCCCGTTGTTGCTGCTGTGGTCCCTAACACTGTGTCTTTGTGCCCCTTCTGACCTCATTTCTGCTGCTGCTGTTGTTTCTGCTGCGGTTTACTACACACTGTGTCATGTGCCCCTCTTCTGACCTCAGCTGTGCTGCTGTTGTTGCTGCTGCGGTTTCCTATCACACTGTGTCATTGTGCCACTCTCTGACCTCATGCTGCTGCTGCTGTTGTTGCTGCTGCGGTCTCCTACACACCTGTGTCATTGTGCTACTCTCTGACCTCATGCTGTTGCTCCTGCCGTGACCTCCACTCTGTGTCATGTGGCAACCTCTGTGGCCTACTCCTGTTTTTGCCACCTTCAGATGTCATTGTGCCATGTCTGACCTTCATGCTGCTGTTGTGACCTACACACTGTGTGATTGTGCCACTCTGTGGATACTATGTTTTGCCACTCCAGCATGTCATTGTCGTGCCACTGCCTGACTCATGCTGCTGCTGGTCGTGCCCTCCAAAACTGTGGCATTGTGCCCACTATGTGGCCTCCTTACTGTTTTGCCACCTCCAGAATGTCATTGTGCCCTGCCTCACTCATGCTGCTGCCGCCGTGACCTCGACTCTTTCATTGTGCACTCTGTGGGCCGACTCCTGTTTTTAGCCACCTCCAAATGTCCATTGTGCCATTGCCTGGACCTCATGCTACTGCTGTGGATGTGCCGTGACCTCCACACTGTGTCATTGTGCCACTCTGTGGCTTATTATGTTTTTGCCATCCTCCAGAATGTCATTTTGCATGTTGACATCCTGCTGCTGTAGCTGCTGCCGTCACCTCACACTCTGTCCACTTATGTTGCCACCTGAGCTCTCAGCGAGTTTTTTTCCAGCTTTCACTGACATGACTTTATCAGTCTACATTCGCTGCGTTTTTTGGTCAGTTTTGCCCTTTGAGTGCCCAGGGAATTTTATAGTGAAGCGATTCTAAAGAGCGGCGGCACTCATCTGTCGTGTCATACTAAAACAAAACATTTTTTGAAGACCAAACCAAGCCCCCTCTCATTTTTAAGCATGGACAACGTTCTACACACCCTGAGGCTCTGTGCAGGGAAATAGCCTTTTTTTCCAAATTGGGGAAAGTTTTAAAAATTTTTTTTTTTTCAAATTGGCAATGAGCGTTTTGGAAATTTATTAAATGGGTTGAGGTTTTTTTTTGACGCCCAATCGCTAATGCCCTCAGAGAAGGAACAGGAAGCCGGTCCGATGGCAGAAATAACAAGTGGTCAGCAATGCCTCACAGTGCCTGTGTCATCTATCTCGCAGCTTGAGGATGTAGACTGTGAGGAAGTCACCTGGGATGTGATGACATTTGGATCCAATGTGGTTTTTTAGCGCACTGGCGAGAGCAACATCATTGGAGGAGGAGTATGATGGGGTCGTGTCAGTGTGGGTCCGGCCTCAGAAAAGGAGAGGGCGGTCGCACAAGTCTGTTGTATAAAACCCCCCAGCCCTGGGCAGTGCTGGCAGCGGGAAAACCAGTAAGGTTTTCACAGTCGAAAAGGTCCAGGGGCCTGTGAAGCCCGGGCTTTTTCCGATCAACCTCAGATTCACTGATGATCAATCCAGATTTCTGTCAACGCATCAGAGAGGAAAGAAATGAAAAAAGGTTTAGCCAAAGAGCATGAACAGGCAAGCATGAAAGCATGAATTGCGTGGGGAAAAGTCTCTTTGGAGAAAAAAGACCACACAGGTCTTTCCAACCACCGTGACATCTTCTGCCTCCTCCTCCACTTCCAAACCCAAGCGGTCCTCTGCTGCTGATGTGCCGGAGCAGCATAAATGAGCACCATCCCCAGTCCCAGATACTGTCATCCGATTCACACTACCAGCAACACAGCCTACACATTCGCCTTCCACCAGTGTGACCTGCATGCCATACAGCAGCCAGTCCGGAAGTTAGCATTCTGTGTACCAGGTGTGGGAGCATAAGAAACACTTCCACCCCAACAATCCCAAAGCCAAAATCCTGAATGTCGGCATTGCCAGGCCATTGGCCATGGAAATGTTGCCTTTCCGCCTGGTGGACACAGATAAGTTCTGCCACGTCATGACCCTAGCATGCCCCCAATATCAGATGCCGAGCAGGCATTTCTTCACCAGAAAAGCTGTCCCTGCCCTGGTCAGCCACGTTGCAGAAAAGATCTCCAGCGCATTGGCTGCATCTGTTCCCATCTCACTACAGACACATGGACTAGTAAGCATGGTCAAGGGCACTCACTGACTGCTCACTGGGTGAGTTGGGTGGATTACAGTGCCTCTGGTGATGGGTCTCAGCCGACACTCTTCAACACTGCTGGGAAGGTGCAGAGTCCAGATCTCCAACCTCAGCAGGGAGCATCACGTGCCAAGAGAAACCACGACATTCTCAAATTAATATGTCTTGGAGACCATCAACACACAGATCAAGAGATGTGGACGGCTCTGTGCACTTAGACCGACCAGTGGCTGAGTGTTAAGAACCTGGCGCCAGGCAAGGTGGTGTGCGACAATGGAAGCAATATCCTTGCTGCCTGTTACGGTCTGGAGGTGGATCCACTGGACCACCGCAGGCGATGGCATAAGCCCACACCAGGGAGTGGAGTCTAAGTGGGACCCGGTTTTCACCAGAGCCCGCCGCAAAGCGGGATGGTCTTGCTGCGGCGGGTGTCCACCAGGTCACTACCACTGGCGGGGCTTGCTTGCAGTGGCGGCCAGGGGTACAAGGTACAGGAACGGCAGGCAGGCTCGTGGTCGTGGACAGGCAGGAGGTCAGGACAGGCGGCTCTGGTTAGTAGACGGTAGACAAACAGGAGGTCGGGGCAGGTGGCAAGGTTCGTAGACGGTAAACGTAAGCACGGAGTCGGTACATGGGAAGGCAAGACCGGAACGCTCTGGAACACTTTCACCATGGAATATACACCAAGGATCCGGCAAGGGCCGGCAGGAAGAGGCCGGACTTAAATAGGGGCAGTGCCCGGCAATAACCAATTACCGGTGCACTGCCCCTTTAAATTCAAGAAGCCGGGCCGGGCGCGCCCTAGGGGCGGAGCTACACGCCGGGAGCTGAGAGCCGACAGAGCAGGAGCGTGGCTGGGTAAGTGGACGCCGGCAGGGGCTGCGGCACGGGCGGACCCCGAACCCGACGTGCGGGGCGGGGCTCCGCTGGGAGCGGGGGCACGGACGCGCCTGTGGCCCGGGACAGTGGTCGCAGGGGCGTCCTTTACAGTACCCCCCCCCCTCTTGGGCCCCCCCTCCTGGGGCCCCCTCTCTTACTGGCTTGAAGGAACCTCTGGATGAGGCCTGCGGTTTAGAATATTCCCTCCGGCTCCCAAGACCTCTCTTCGGGCCCGAAGTCCCACAGTCCACTGAAATGATCGCCTTCCCCTAGTTCTTCTCATGCCCAGAATCTCCTTGACCTCGAAGACATCGGGCGCATCAGCCACAGACGGAGGAGGAACAGCCTTCTGGGAGAAGCGATTAAGGACCAGGGGCTTCAACAGGGACACATGAAATGAGTTGGGAATTCTCATCGCAGGAGGGAGCCGGAGTTTGTAAGACACCGGGTTTGCTGCGGCCGATGACCTCAAAGGGCCCCTGGAACCCGGGGACCCAGTTTGTGAGAGGGCATCTTTAAGCGGACATAACGAGATGAGAGCCACACCTTGTCACCTGGGGAGAAGACTGGAGGGGGGATTCTTCTCTTGTCCGCTTGATTCTTCATGCGCTCAGAAGCACGGAGCAACGACTGACGGGTCTGGGACCAGATGGCCTTCAAATCTTGGATCAGTGCGTCCGCTGCCGGGACCTCCGAGGAGGTTGCCAGAGGGAGAGGTGGGCGGGAATGCAGACCATACTGTAATGAGCGGCACCACAGACCGTTCCCCGGGCTGCGGGCGCTAGCTCCCCGGCCCCCTCTCGTGTGCCGCGGGCGAGTGGCGGCACGGTCCGTGGCCCGGTCCGTGGGCGCGCTCGTCCCGCGGCGTATAATAACTTACCCGGCCCCGCTCCTGACTCCAGGCGCGCTCATCACGGCCGTCGGGCGCGCTCCCGTTCCCTAAGGCGCGCGCGCGCCAGTCTCCTCTCTCTTAAAGGGCCAGTGCGCCGGTAATTGGCTGATTGCCGGCCACTGACCCTATATATTGGCTCCTCCTCCGGCAGCCCTCTGCCGGATCTTTAGTGCCTCCTGAGCCTTTAGAGAAAGCGTCTTGTTCCTTGTTTGCCTTTTCCGTGTACCAACCGCTCCCCCCCTTTTCCCCGCCCACAAACCTCTGCCGCCGCCCAAAAAACCTATTGCCTGCCCCTTTGACTACCCCCAAAACCTTTCCGCGATTTTTAACCACCTATCCTAGGGTTACCCCCCGCAACAAGTCCCGCCAGAGGAAACGCCCTTTGGAAATTTCCCTCCGCCGCAGCAAGCCCCATCCCGCTTTGCGGGGGGCTCGGGTGAAAACCCGGGTTCTATTTTAAAATTCCGTTCCCTTTTGGCATGGGCTTCCATCCGCTGCGGTGGCCCAGGGACCCAACAAAAAACCACTGCCGTTACATAAAACCCGGGCCAAATGGACCCGCCAAGGGGCCTCTGCCGGGTTAAGGGGACCTTCCCGGGCCAGTCGCCCGCGCAACACCCACGTAAAATTTTCCCAAAACGGGCCCCTCTGTTTTTTAACCATTGACCGTCATGTTACACCCAACTCCGGGCGAACCACCGCGGGCCCCCAACTCCCCCGGACAAAAACCGCCTCCCGCCGCTCCGCCGCAAGGGTGGGCCCAAGTTTTTCCGGTTTAAACCGCTCCCGGTCCAATTTTGAAGGGGACCCAAGCAGTGCCGGGCTTCACCCACCCATGCTAAAATTGCACGTGAATTAATGCGGACCATTCCCCCTACGGAGCGTTCAAAGGGGTTTTCCCGTGGTCACCTGCCCCCCCTCCGGGAAGGCCTTAGCATGGGCCACACCTTTTGTGGGATCGGAACACCCTGTGACAACGGATCTGCCCCCCTTTCCTCAAGATTCCCAGCTTTTGGGGAAACCGCCCCGGGCACCTCCGCCGAACTGCCCTCCTCACTCAACCAGGGAGCCCCTCGCCCAGGGGGAAGGACTACGCAGTCCCGCCCGGGCACCTACCTCAGAGTTAAACCTGGAACAGGCTGCCTTGGGGCGCAAAACCCTTTCAAAAGGGGTCCTGGGTTTAAGGTTAAGGAGGGCTGGCCGCAAGAGCATCCCTTCCTCTCTCAGCGGGAAAAACCCATTTTGGCCCCCCCATTGACGTCTTTTTCCGCCAGAACAGAGGAGCCCCCCAAAAGGAACGAAGGGAGCACGTCCATCCGGTATCCTCCCTGGCCCCCCGGTTCCAAGGCAACCAAACGCAACCCGCACCACCCCCCAAATTGGGGACCCCATGCAGGTGGGACAAGGTACATCTCCAAAAGAAAAAACTGGCCCCTACGGGGTCGGGCAACCGGGGCCTCAACTTTTTCATCCTGAGCACTTCCGGGGGAAATTGCCCCCCAACGCCCAAAAACGCCGGGGGAAAAACCCCCGCACCAAGGGGTTCGTAGGAGAGGCTTCCTGGGTGCAAATTCCTCCTCTCCCCCGCATAATTTTGCCTTTTTAAATCGGACAAAATGCTGGTTTCTAAAATTCCCGGGACCTCCGCCTTTTTGGGGACTCTGGCCGGCCGGGAACTTTATTCACCGCTCCTTGGTCCCGAGAACCGTTTTCCCCTTGGTCCCCTTTGGGAAAAAACCCCCGGGTCATCTCCTGGGTCGGGCGGGGGCTGTTTAGTGACACTATACATTTCACCCCCAAACCACTGCTCTTCACGTGGGAGTCCTGCAAAGGAAAAAATCCCCTTCAAATTTCTTGCCACCCCTTTTTTGGGCGCTTCTTCTGGATTTCCCGGGGTTTCCGTCTCCACTCCCTACTCCTAACTGGCCCGCCCGGGTGAAGTCACCGCTGGGGCCCCAACTCCTGGGGCCGTTGTCTGGTGGCACCCCCGCCCGGTGTTTACCGTCCCCCCAAAACCCCCCCCCCCCCTGCAACCTTTGGGCCGGGCCCTCCCCGCCGAATACCAGGGTTCCCCCCCGGGATTTTTTTTGGAGAAAGAAGGGGAAAACCTTCCTCCTCTTTCAAACCCAAAGACTGTCCGACCCGACCTACTGCCAGGTACCAGCCCCCCCCCCGGGGCCCGATTCTACCCCTTTCCGCCCGAGACTCAAGCTATGTCCAAATATACCCGGGGAAAAAACCTCAGAAGGGGTTCATACGGAAATCCTCCCCCCCCCCCGGGGGCGGGATTTTTCTTCGGGAAAAAAAGGAGGGAAACCCTGCGACCCGGGAAATTTTTAACCCGGGTTTCTTAATAAGATCAGGGTGAAAAAACGGAAATCCTCCTTTTGATTCCTGAGCTCTTTGATCGCCTACAGGGTGCGAAGAACTTCCCAAAATTTGGGCCTTAAGGGGACCCTTTATAACTAAACCGAACCGGGGGGCGATGAGTGGAAGACGGCTTTTAACACCAGGGACGGGCATTTTCGAATACTTGGTCATCCCAAATTCGGCCTTTGTAACGCCCAGCCGTCTTCCGGGAAATTCGTGAACGACATCTTCAGGGACCCCTTAAAACTTTTTCCCCGGGCGGGGGCTTCCCACCATCGCTTGCGGGGGGCCCAGGGGATCCCTCCCACTGACTTACACATACACCACTTAAAGGGGAAAAGGGACCCCCGGACCCCCGACTCAAGGGAGTTAAAAGGAAACTCTCCCCAAAGGCAGAAAAATTGGGCCCTTTTATCTTGGCTTTCCGGACAAAATTTGCGAAGGAAGCACCCCAAGCCCCTTGGGGACCCTTGTCAGAGAAAATTTTTCTGAGGTTTCCCATAGCCGAACACAAAAGGGAAGAAAAGTTCCGCCAAAACGAAAGCAGAGGGCGGGCCCCGGCAAGGGGAACAAATCGCCATCTTGGAAAAATGGGTCCTTATTACCAAAAAAAGGGGTTTTTCCAGACGACGGGGGGAGGTCATTAATGAAGTCCGGGGAAATGTTGGACCAAGGTTGCTTTGGAAATTTGGGGAAAGGGGCCCTGAAGTGGGCCCGGGCCGGCTTGTGACGTGGCGCCCTTTTTTTGGGGGCACGGGTTTCACAAACAAATAACCCCCTTAACATTTTTTTCCCATTTCTGGCCCCCCAGTAAAACCGGGGATACCCAACAAAAAGGGCCCTTTCGGGCCCCGGGGGGTGACCCCCAAACCCAAATGAGCAATGCCCCCCATTTTGGGAAAACTTCTGGGGGAGACGGGACCCACATAACCCCCAGAGGCCCTTCCGGAGATCCACCGGCGCTGCCGAGTTTAAGGCCCGCTCTGGGGGGGAAATTTATATGACTGGAGAAGTATCTTCACCCACCAGGGCGGAGGCCCGGGAGGGGGCGCACTCCCCACATTCACCCCTCACGGCCCCTAAGGGTTTTAAAAAATCAAACCCGGGAGAAGAAAGCGACCACCTGGGCCCGGGCCCTGGGTTTAAAGGGACCTGAGCCCGTCTAAAGATTTGGGGTTCTTATGGTCCGAGTAGAAGGGATGGGAAAAAAACGGGCACCCCCAGCAAAAAAAGGCCCAAACCTTTTAAAAGGGCCAAATTTTAATGGCTTTTAGCCCCGGCCCCGCCAATCGTGAAAGCCCTCTGGGCCGCCCCGAGAATGCCCTTGGAGAAGAAGCCGCATGTTCCAGCTCCCCCCTTGGGTTTTTTTTTGCGTAAAACTGTTTCTGGCTCCTACAGACGGGGCATCCACCTCCATTTGTAAAGGGTCCCCCGTGGAACCTACGGCAAAGATGGAAGCCTAGCGAAGGGGCGGACGGGATTTTAGAAAACGCCTCCTCCACCTCGCCCCGGCCACTGCGTGGTTTGGCTTTTTTCCAGGGGTGAGGGCTACAAAGGGGGCCACCGGGTAGAAGGAGGGATAAAACCGGCGTAGTATTTTCAGAAACCCAAAATCGCGGAAATTGCCCGCAAGCCGAAAGGGGCTTTGGCCACGCAACCCCGCAGACAGTTTCGCGGGGTTCCACCCGGGTGGCCCGATCCGAAAAGACGTACCCCAAAAGGGAAAGGCTCGTCTTAATTGAAGGGGCCCCATTTCCCCCGGGCTTTGCGTTTTAGGGGGTTTTCTCCTGGAGACGTCCTAGTACCGGGCAAACCATGGCGCGGTGGGCCCTCGAGGTCAGGAGAAAACCCCAAAGGGTAGGCCACCACGCAGGTGTGGAGGGGGTTTCCCTGAAGACGTAAATTCATGAGCCCTTTAAAGACGGCGGGAGCTTTGCAAATTCCAAAGGGGGCAAAACCGGGAACTCAAAGTGCCCGCCCGGGTTGTTAAAGGCCCGGGTTTCCCATTCATCACCCTTGCGGATTCGGATCAAGTTTTTTTAGGCCCCTCCAACCCAATTTAAGAAGATTTTGGGCGCCCTGCAGGCGGTCGAACATTTCCGTGATAACGCATGGATCCCGGGTTTTCTTCACCGTGATCTTGTTAAAACCCCCGGGTAGTCTATGAAAGGCCGAAAGGGAAACCTTTCCTTTTTTAAACCGAAAAAAACCCCGAAACCTGCGGGTGCCCGAGGACTTCCCGGATGCCCCCCCTTCCTGGGGGGATTCTCCGGGTTTACTCGGCCCCTTTGGTTTGGGATTCCAGGAAGCCCCGAGGGAAAACCCTCGGCCTCGAGGGGGGCGGGGTACCGGCAGAAAGGTTCGTTTGGGCAATCATTTTGGGGTGCGGGGGAAAGGGGACTCTCAGCTTGCTTCCAAGAAGACATAAAGCGTACTCCAAATATTCGGGGCGGCAGCCCGGGCAAGGGCTTCCGGGGGGGTTTTCACGAGAACAGGGAAGCCCCGGGGCGGGGTGCCCCCCAAAACCAGCGCCCCCACAGTTGGGCCCCCCAACGAATCACCCTCCAGAAACCGGGCCCCAGGATAGGAGAGGGGAGCCGACCCGGGAGTCCGAGGGGGGATCGCCGACGAGGGCGAGTCACCCACGTAAAAAGGAGACTTCTTTTTTTAATCAGCACCCCCCCCATGGGGGGAAAGGGGCTTGGTGACGAATTTGGTTGGGTCGCTAAGCAACTCCCCCTGAGGGAAAAAATTTACAAGCGGACCCCCCCCAGGCCCGACCAGGAAGCCGATATTGCTTCACGGAGACGGTGAAAGAAGTTCCCGGGGGGACCCGATCCAGAAACGCCGGAACTTGGAACTTAAATCCCAAGCCCTTTTGACACGACCTGCCGGGGCACCCAACAGGCGGGGAGGGGGGAGGAGGTTGCACCTGGGAATGCCCCCCCCCCACAGACCCTGGGTGGGGAAAGTCTCCCGCAGCTTGGGACGACTGTGCTCTTGCGAAGCCCCCCTCCCCCTTTCAATGAAGCGTATATCGTTTGCTTTTTCGCTAACCGAAAACAGGTCACGAGGAAACGGGAAAGCCCTCAAGCAGCCAAACGTCCTTAACTGGGCTTGAGACCCTTTCTTAAAGGTACACACAGGCGCCTTTTTTCCTTTAGAGTTCCGAGGCCAGGGTGGGGAAACTGTCCCGCGTAGCCCTCCTACAGACCGTCCCCCTGGCGTAGATTTAGGGGGGCATCTCCGCAGAGGATGCACGGGCTGGGTTCCCCCAAGACGTTGCGGAACCGCTGAAAAATGAAATTTGATTCGCCGTCAAAAGGGTCGTCCCTGTCCCAAAGAGGGGAAACCCCCTGCCCGGGGCCTTCCCGGGGAGGGGGCTGATCACGAAAGCCACCTTCGCACGTTTGGGGCAGGAACGAACATTTAACAGCTCCAAAGTGCATAGTTTCATTTGGGGGGGTAACCCCCCCGCAAGTCTCGGGGCTCCGTCATACTTGGACGGGAAACGACAGGCCCCAAACTTTGGGGCCCCCCTTTGGGGCCACCAGAACCCTAAGGCAGGGAAAAACCGCTGAGCTGGCGAAGGGTGCTGCTGCGGACGGTTTACGAGGGGTTTCTGCAACTGGTTTGGAAAATTTGGGTTTATTGCTGCGCCTGTTTGACGAAATTGCGAACTGGCTGGCAAAAAACGGTCGCCCCGGCGGATAACGGCCCCCCTTTGGGGTGAACCAAGGCCGGGGTCCTACTGTTTCGGCTGGAGTGGATCCACTGGAACCCCCCAAAAGGGAATGGGAAAACCCACACCCGGGGGTTGGGGTCTAATGGGACCCGTTTTTCCAAACCCAACCCACCGCAAAAACTTATGGTCCTTTCGTGGCGGGTTTTCCACCAGGCCCCTAAACCCCTGGCGGGGCTTTTCCTGCATTTGGGAGCCAGGGGTACAAGGGAAAAGGAAAGGCAAAGGCCCGCTCGTGGTCGGGAACAGGCAGGAGGTCAGGGCAGGCGGCCCCCTGGTTTAACGGGAGAACCCCAGAGGTCGGGGCAGGCGGGGCAAGGTTCGTAAACAGTAAACTTTAAACAAAGGGTCGGTACACGGGATGGGGAAGACAGGAAAAGCTCTGGGAAAACTTTTCCCCCATTTAAAATACCCCAAGGATCCGGCAAGGGGCCGGGAGGGGGGGGGCCGGACTTAAAAAGGAGCCCTGCCCGGCCAAAAAACCAAATTTCCGGTTTCACTGCCCCCTTTAAAACCGAGCCGGGCCGGGGGCGCCCTCAGGGGGGGAGCTACAGCGGGAGTGAGAGCCGACAGAGCAGGGCCTGGCTGGGTAAGTGGAAAGCTGGAGGGGGTTTCGGCACGGGCGGGACCCCGAACCCCACCCTGCGGGACCCGGGGGCCGCTGGGAGCGGGGGCAAAACTCGCCCTGCGGGGCCCCGGGAAAAGTGGTCCAGGGGGGTCCGTTACACTGCCCCTTAAAAAACAGAAAACCCTGCCAACCCCCAAACCCGCCTGGCACATGTCAAGAACCGGGGTGTGCAGAAAAATTTCTCAAGGGCCCCCCCTACCCGGGTCTTGAAATATCTGTTTGGAAAAGGGTTTTTAGTCAAAATTTTACAAATGGCCCCCGTTCGCACCCTGCTTTTGGCCGACTACGAAATAAGAAAGGGGGAAAATTTTCAAAATTCGGTTTTTTCCAAACTTTGCTTAAATTTTTCCCACAAAAATCGTTTTGGGACAAAAAAACTACTTCCCCGGGGCAGAGGCCTGTAGGGGGTTTTAGAATTTTGTCCCAAACTTAAATATGCAGAGGGGGGCTTGGTTTGGTCCCTTTTACAATGCTGTGTTTTTTTGTATTACACACATATTGACTTCCGCCGCTAAATTTTAAAAAACCCTTTACTCCCTTTAAATTTCCCTTTTGGGGACAAAGAGGGCAAACTGATCAAAAACTGAAGCCCCGGGAAAGCAGCCCCGATGAAGCATGGGAGCTTTTAGCTGGAAAAAAAAACCCGAGGGGAAAAACCTACCATAGCGTCAAAAAAACCGTAGTAAGGGTTTCTGAGGGCCCCCACAATCGCAGCACAGTAAAAGGGGGCGTCACAGCAGGGGTCAAATCCATGAGGCCCAAACTTTAAAAACCCTCACAAAATTTTACGAACCTGAAAAGGCCCCCCCCCAATGATGGAGAGGGGTCGGCAGAAATTTTTTCATTGCGTCTCTGATCCCTTTTTTCCCTTTTCCTTTTATACGTCAGTGCTTCTTTCAAACGGGTTTTAATAATCCACAGTATTGCTAAGGCCTAAAACAAACAATTGATCCAAAACATAGGGTGACCAAATAAAAAGGGGTATTTTGCATGTCCCTTTTGGTTTGTATCCCCCTCCCCGGGTTTTTTGGGTAGACAATCCGATCCCCCCATTCCTTCCCGACAAATTTAAAATAAAAGGGGGAAAAAAAAACATAGTGGGCAAAGTCATAGAAGTGGGGTTTGGGAAACCCAAAATTAAAGGAAAAAAACCCCCCGGGTGTTCCAAGGGGGGAAACAGCTGGGCACTTGGCAGCAGCATAGTAGGAAAACAGAGTGGCAAAAAAGACAAATTTTGGAGGTGGCAGCAAAAACAGGAACCCACAAAGTGGGACAATGACACTTGGGGGATGACGCATTTAAACCCCAGCAGCATGGGTTAAGATTTGGGACAATGACAGAGGTGGGAGGTGGGACCAAAAGAAGTAGGCCATAGAGTGGCACAATGACCCGAAGGGGAAAAAAGGGAGGGGCCCCGGCAAACAGCCCCACACAGGGAGGGGTCAACAGTGGCACAATTACATTTTTAGAGGTGGCAAAAAAAGAAGTAGGGCCACAGAGAGGCACAAAACCCGAGTGTGGAGTGCCCGGGAGCATCACCCGCACAGCAAAGAGGTCAGAGAGTGGGCCCCAAATTTCATACCTCCCCAAAAGTCCCGAATTTAAACGGGACAAATTTTCCCCTTTGCGACCCCCTTTTCCCCCGTCCCAGACAGCTGAGAGGTATCCCGATTTTTTGGGGTTTGTGCCCCCGGAGATCCACGTCTGTTGCCCTTTTTCCCCCCGGACTTCGCTGGGGCGGGTTCACTGTTTCCCGCACCGCGGGATGCCAAACAGTTTTCCCCGCAAATAAACCCCGGGGTTCCCGCGGGCCCGGGGAAAGTCCCCTCTCCCTCCCAATGCCACCCCTTTGCAGAACCCAGGGATGCGGGGGAAGCATCATAGAGACGCTCTCCCCGGGGAATTGTCCACGGGCGCGGGGGGTTTGGCCCCCACACCCCCCAGCTACACGATCAGTGTAAAACTGGGGGGCCGGAGCCAGCAGCAGCAGGAGGGGGAAAAGGGGAAACCCCAGTAAGGTGAAAATTAAGGGGTTTTTCTCACTCCCCCTTGCCCCCCCCCCCGCTCAGCCCCCCCCAAAAAACCGCCCCCCCTGCTCACCCTCCCCAACGCCCCCCCCCCTGCTCACCCCACCCCAAGGCCCCCCCAAAAAGGGACCCCCTCCCCCTGCTAAACCCCAATTTCAGCCCCCCCAAAAAACCCCACCCCTGCTCGGGCCCCCCCAAAGGGGCCCCCCGGGCCACCCCACCCCCCCAAAACTTTTCCCCCCCCCCCCCCTGATCCCCCTACTCGGGGAAAGCCCTCCCCCAAAAAAGCCCCCCTTACCACCCCATTTCACCCCCCCCAAAAAAAACGCCCCCCCCTCCCCCTCCCACCCCACTCAGCCCCCCAAAAAACGGCCCCCCCTCCCCCTGCTCATCCCCCCCCCCAAAAAAAAAAACGGCGCCCCCCCCCTTTGCTCACCCCAAAACAGCCCCCCCACAAGGGCCCCCGCCCCCCCCCGCTCCCCACCCCCAAAATTTTCCCCCCCTCCCCCTGATTACCTTACTCAGCCCACCAAAACATCCCCCTTGCTCACCCCACTCAGCCCCCCCCAAAAGGGCCCCCCCTCCCCCTGCTAAAGTACCACAGCCCCCCAAACGGCCCCCCCCCCTGTTCACCCCCATTCACCCCCCCCAAAAAATGGCCCCCCTCCCCCCCTCAACCCCACTCAGGCCCCCCAAACGGCCCCTCCCTCCCCTGCTCACCCCAATCAGCCCCCCCCAAAAACGGCACCCCTCCCCCCTGCTCACCCAACTCCCCCCCCCCTCCCTGACACCCAAAAACGGCCCCCCTCCCCCCTGCTCACCACAAAGGGCCCCCTCTGCCCACCTCACCTCACCCCCCCCTCTCCCCTAAACACCCCACCCCGGAACCCCCTCCCCCTTTCGACACCCCAAATTCCCCCCCCCTTTTTCCCCCCAAAAAAAAACCCCCCCCCCCCGCCTCCCTGACACCCCAACTCACCCCTCCCTCTCCCCCGCCCCCCCAAATTGGCCCCCCCGTCTCCCGGGACACCCCACTCGGGCCCCCCCCTAACCCCTTTCCACTAAACCCCCTTCCTCCCTGAACCAACCGACCCTCCACTTAAACCCCCCCCCTTTTCCTGCCCCCTTTCCCCCCACACACCCCTCCTTTACTCCCTGAGGACCCCCCCCCCCCCACACACACACACACACACACTGTTTCTCCCTTCCCCATGGCCTACCCAGCTTTCCAATGCTAAATGCGTTATCATGCACTCGGAAAGCTGAGTGGCACCCATCCCCCCACAGCAGGCACTAGACCTCTGGGGGGGGGCAAGCCCTGCTGTGAACCATGGTCACCCAGCTTTCCCAGATGCTGAATAACCTATCAGTGTGGGAAGCTGGGTTAAAAAACCCTCCACACCACGCATCAGGAAGCTGGGACACTGTGTGGGGGGTGGGGATGGGTGTCCACTCAGCTTTTCGGCGTGCTGGAGTAGCTCATTCAGCATGCGGGAAAGCTGGCTTAAAAAAATCTCCACAGCAGGTGTCCAGGAAAGCTAGGTGCTTGCTGTGCCGATGGGTGCCACTCAGCTTTCCTGGACAAACTTGCTGTGGGAATGTCACCCAACTTTCCAAAGCTGTGCAGGCTATTCAGCACCCTGGAAAGCTGAGGGTGACATATCCCCCACAGCAAAGCACCAGCTTTCCTGGAATTGGTTGCCTATGGGGTTGTCATCAGTTTTCCTGGCCACTGAATAGGGCTATTCAGCATCCCGGAAAGTGGGTGATGCCCCATTTGTAGGGTTATTGTTGTTTCTTTTTACAGGTTTCCCGTTTGGACTACGACGGATTCGGTGGACTAAGTCGGGCAGCGTTGCGTCTATTTCTTTAATAAATGGATAACGAGGGCTGTTGTGTTGGGGAGTGTTTATTTAAATAAAGTGTTTTTTTTCTGTTTCTGTGTGTTTTTTTCCATTTGATTCCAGTGATAGTAGTGCTGTAATTTGGGATGACGCCTCCTCCATTACTACTCCGCTCGGCTTGGTGTCAGTCAGCGGTGTGTCTTGTTGCCCGAGGCTGACATTAACCCGTGTCACTATTACCCCAGTACCCAACGCACCAGGGGGTACTGGGAAGAGCAGTAGTAACCGTTCAGAGGTGGACCTCTACATGTGAGGGTCTACTTCTGGAGTAGCGACCAGGCGGGTATTTTTAGAACGGGGAAGAGACCAGTATCAATGGTTCTTCCCATTTTTTGATAGTATAGGCTGCCGCTGTTGGGTTTTACCTTGGCTGGTTTGGAAATTGGGGGGACCATTGCGTTTTTTTTTGAAAATTGTGTTATTTACTGAGAATCTGCACACGGCATCCACTGTAATCATTACAGGAGGTAATGCCCACTTCGTAGAATTCTCACTAAATGAATGATTTAAAAAAAAAAAAAAAAAAAATAGACGTTGGGGTCCCCCCCATTTTTCATAAAACCAGCCAAGTGAAAAACCAAACAGCTGCAGACTGATACTATCAGAATGAGAAGGGTCCATGATACTGGTCCCTTCTATTTAAGTAGTACCTAGCCCGAAGCCGCCAGAAATAACGGACCCTCATATTAGAGGGTCCACGTCTAATGGGCTACCAGCCTTCCCTGTTACCCCCTGGTGCGTTGGGTATTGAGTTAATAGTGACACGGGGTTTAGTAGTGGCTCTTTGGTGACAAAAAAACTGCGCAGGCTGACACCAAGCCCGAGCGATAGTAAATGAAGAGGCGTCCCATGAGGACACCTCCATTACTATCACTGGAAAAAATGGGGAAAAAATAACTCAGATACAAACAAAAATAAAAAAGCACTTTAATTTAAATAAACTCACTGACACCGGCCCTCGCTGACCATGTTAGTTTATAAATAGATACTACGCTGGTCCAACGTAGTCTAACAAATCTAATAGTATTGTACTCCATCCCCTGCATCCCTGAAGGTCATGGCTGGGGGTGCAGGGAATGGACCACAATCTCTGGGTGTTGGTCTTCTGTCTCCCCCCAGGAGATTGTGTTGTAAGCTGTGGCCTTTACCTCCTCCAACCCTGCGGCCTAGTGTCAAGACAAAATACAACCCTCACCTGACACCCTATAACCCCTGACACTGTGGTATTTGCCAATATCCACCTTACTCCATCTAAATCCCCCCCCCCCCCCCCCCCCCCCTCCTTATGAGGAGTTTGTACAGAGGTGGGAATTGGTAGGGAGGTGCTGGAAAAGTGCAGAGTCTAATATGCTTGTGTGGTTAATTCTGCAGGGACGAAGCCGGGAGAAAGGGACACACACTCCCAACAGAGAAGACGTCACCTGTGAGTCACTAAATTGTGTATTGTACTGTCATCACTTATAGGTCTGACAGCCTGTGTACAACTGCTATCTACCCCATATATGGTCACTGTATGGTGTATATAACAGTCTGCAGAGCTGTGTTCAACTGCTATCTTCCCCATATGGTCATGTCTAGTGGTATATACAGTCTGCAGAGCTGTGTACAACTGCTATTCTACCCCCATATGGTAATGTATGGCAGGAATGTGGTAGGAGTGTAAATGGTTTATATTTTAGGATCAGTATGAGCGGTATTATTCAGTCACTATGTGATGGTGATATGGGGTCAGGGTGTGGTGGCATTATTCAGTTACTATGTGCGGTGAAGTAGTCATGTGTGGTGGAATTATTTGATCTCTGTATTGTGGTATCATTGATAATATTAGTCTTGGTGTGCTTAGTAACAGTACGGGGATATTTGCTCCTTGTACAGCGGTATTATATGGTCACTGTATGACTATTATATAGCGGTATCATCCATACATTGTCTTACAGCTATTTGTATGGATTTCTGTATACAATACATTACTTTATATAAATACTTATTTACAGACCCTAGTGGCGCCACTGTTGTGTTGGCGCTGGTTTTTGGGGAGGGGGGGGGTTTATGATTTTATTTGGGGGAGTGGTTATAGGCGTGTCCTGGTGTGATGTCATTTGGGTGTGGTCAGAGGTGTGGCCTGATGTGATGTCATTTGTTTGGGCGTGGCTAATGTGTCCCTATTTGCAATCTCTAAATGTTGGGAGGTATGTGTGGTGTGCTTTGGATCATGACATACTATATTTCTTTCCATCAGTCTGGTAGAGGTTGATCTTGGTTTCATCTGTCCAAAGAATGTTCTTCCAGAACTGTGCTGACTTTTTTAGATGATTTTGGATATTGATACTGTTTGGCTGTTGCAAAGGGGTTTCTCTTAAGCAGGGACATTATTCAGCACTCATCGATGAGTTCACCAGTGTTTTCTTTCTCTCAGGATGTACCAAGCTGTAGATTGTGCCACTATTAATATTGTAGCAATCTCTCAGATGGGTTTTTTCTGCTTACGCAGCTTTAAGGATGACTTGTTTCACCAGCACTGAGAGCTTTTTTGACCACGTGTTTTCTTAAAGGAGTTGTCTCATTACGAGCTTTCAGCCTGTCACTGTCCCTGGTAAGTTGAACTGAGGGGCGTGCTTCTTGGTCTGTCTGTTCTGCTCCCTCTCCCCCCTCCCAAATCAGAACAGGCAGTACGTAACTTTAACAGGGGGGAGGGGGTTTGCTCTCAGAGTTCACCCCGTGTGTGCCTGCCTAGGTCTGTTACAGGGGGAGGGTGATCTAGGAGTGTTTGAGAGGAATGTGAAGTGTGTGCTAATAGAGCAGAGAGGATGCAAGTGTTCCAAAATCCCCTGCTTAGCTTAAAAAAGGTCTCCACATCTCCAGAAACAACAAGGGCGTGTTACTATATCAGGATGTTCACAAATTTACAGGAGGGGGCAAAAAGTTTTTACACCCGGTTTTTTGTATAGAAAAATTAGTAAGCCCACGTTCCAAAGACATTCATGATTTAGTAACAGACGGGGGCCCCACTTTGTCACATCTTTTCTGTGTGGGAGAGCAGGGGGGAAAGCAGGCACAACGGGGTTAAATCCAGGCAGCTGGGGCACAGACCCCAAAGAGCCCCTCCCCCCCCCCCCCCTCCCTCCCCCCTCCCTCCACAAACAGAAGCATTCTGTGGGGAGGGGCTCTCTGCCCGCCCTGTTTTTCAAAGGTGTTGGAATTCAGACCTGACGGGCCATTAAGAAAAGGAAAAAGGGGCCCGCTACTATAGAGATTTGAGAACATGTATAAAAATCTAACAGGTTGTCAAAATCATTAAAACTTTGAAATTTGAACATAAAATTGCAAAGCTGTTTGGGTTTTTTTAAAGATTTTTAAAATTTAAAAACCCAATCATTTGTAGCGCAAAACCCCTTTTTAATAAATTTTTTTTCCAAATGCAAGCACCCCCCTAAAATCGGGCCAAATTTTAAAGGGTTTTAAATTGAGAATGACGTAAAAAAATTGCCCACCCCTTCCCAAAAAAACAGCATTGGGGTCAATTTTTCCCAATTAGGGCTTTTTCACCCCCCGGGTACGTTTTCAGCTGGTTTTGGGCATCCGAAAGAGGTGGGAAAAAGCGGCATGGGGGGGCCTGCAGGTGGATCGGGGACAAAGGCGGGCGGGCAGCATTTGTGGGGGGGGCAGGGAGATGTGAATGGGGGGTTGCGGGGTCAGGAGATTGTGAATGGGGGTTTGGGGGGGCAGAGATGTGAATGGCGGGGGGGGGCAGGGGGACGGGGTGTTTGGGGGGGTTGGGGGGGGGGCAGGAACAAAAAAGGCGGTGGGGGGGGGCGGGGAAAAGTAAATGGCGGTGCGGGGGGGGGGAAAACTGTGAATGGCGGTGCGGGGGGGCAGGAGATGTGAATGGCGGTGCGGGGGGGCGGGGGTTTTTGTGAATGGGGGTGGGGGGGGGGCAGGAGACTGTGAATGGCGGTGCTGGGGGGCAGGAGACTGTGAATGGCGGTTGGGGGGGGGGGCGGAGTCTGTGAATGGCGGTGCGGGGGGCAGGAGTCTGTGAATGGCGGTGCGGGGGGCAGGAGACTGTGAATGGCGGTGCGGGGGGGCAGGAGACTGTGAATGGCGGGGGGGTTTGGGGGCAGGAAAACAGAGAGAGAAAAAATTTTCCCCCCTTTTGGGGAAACGTACCCCGGAAATGGATCCGTAAAACGAAAGTCAAAAAGATACAATACGGCCCCAAAATTTTAAAGTTTCAATGTTGTGTTTTTCGGGTCCGTTTCCACTTGAAAAAAAAGGGGGAACCCGAAAAAAGGATCCAAAACGTCGTTGTGAAAAAGGCCCTTACTTTTCATTCCCTTTAAAAACGGGCCCGGCACATTTTAAAGGATTTGGGAAAACTTCTAAACCCTTCACCCCAATTTTTAAATTTGGGATACCCTCAAAGAAAGCTGTAATCGGGGATTTTAAAGTCCATTATATAATAAAAACTTGAATATTTTTCATTTAACAAAAAAAAAAAATTGTGCCCGGGGGTTCCAAATATATATGGACCTAACTATACTTTGCATATTTTCAAAAAAAAAAGGGAAAAAAAAAAACCAAAAAAATTTTTAAAAAAAAAAAACCCTTTTTTTAACATGATAACAACGGAAAAAAGGGAAAGGGGTGATGTGCCCAAAAGGGGCTTAAAAATCAAGGAGGGGGTAAAAGAGACGGGAGGTGAGGGGAAGCCAATTTGGGGGGGGGAAGTAGTGACAGCGAGGGGTTATTGGGGGTTTTTTTTAGCCACCCTGAAGAAAAGGGGGGTTTTTTCAGGTTGGTTTTGGGGTTAGAAAAATTTTGGAAAGGAAAGTTTAAGTTTTGGGGGGCAATGGGGTTTTCCAGAGTGTGGGGAAAGCACGGAGAAAGCCCTTGGAGGACTTTTGGTGGGGGGGACGGGAAGGAGACCCAGAGAAAAAGGGCTCGTTGGGGGAGAAGAGATTGCGTGAGGGGAGGTAACAGGAGATTAGGGTAGAGATGTATGGGGGGGGAGAGCTTATTGCCCAGAGAATTCAGTTAAAGTCACTAACCATGACCTACAAGGCTCTCCCTAAGTCAAGGAAGGTAAGAAATCTAAGATAAAAAGTCAGAGAAGATCAGAGATTTGAGATAATAAAGTTCAGGATTCAGTGAAGTTCAGGTATGTGACACAATAAGTCAGGGAGGACCATGGATCTGAGATAAATCAGACATCTGAGATAATAAGTCACGGAAGGTCAAAGATCTAAGATAAGTCAGGGAAGGTCAGAGATTATGTGTGAGGGAGGATCAGAGATCTGAGATAACTCAGGGAATATTAGAGATTTGAGATAAGTCACGGAAGGTCAGAGATCTGAACTAATAAGTCAAAGAAGTTCTGACATAAGTCAGGGAAGGTCAGGGATCTGAGATAATAAGTCAGGGATCTGAGATAATAAAGTCGGGAAGGTCAGGGTTCTGAGATAATAAGTCAGGGTAGGTCAGCGATCTGAGATAATAAGTCAGGGAAGGTCAGCGATCTGAGATAATAAGTCAGGGAAGGTCAGCGATCTGAGATAATAAGTCAGGGAAGGTCAGGGTTCTGAGATAATAAGTCAGGGAAGGTCAGGGATCTGAGATAATAAGTCAGGGAAGGTCAGGGTCTGAGATAATAAGTCAGGGAAGGTCAGGGTTCGAAAATAAAAAGGGTCAGGAAGGGCCCAGGGTTCTGAGATAATAAGTCGGGGAAAGGTCAGCGATCTGAGATAATAAGTCAGGAAGGTCAGGTTCTGAGATAATAAGTCAGGGAAGGTCAGGGTTCTGAGATAATAAGTCAGGGAAGGTCAGGGTTCTGAGATAATAAGTCAGGGAAGGTCAGGGTTCTGAGATAATAAGTCAGGGAAGGTCAGGAATCTGAGATAAATCAGGGAAGGTCAGGATCTTAGATAATAAGTCAGGGAAGGTCAGGATCTTAGATAATAAGTCAGGGAAGGTCAGTAATCTGAGATAAGTCAGGGAAGGTCAGAGATTTGAGATAAATCACCTTTTTACTGAATATCAGCGAAGCTCTTCTTGGATTACACTTCAGTGACACTCAGAGATGTGAGATGGAATATGAGCCGTCCCTGACTTATTATCTCAGATCTGCCATCTCGGATATAGTTCCATCTCATGTATTCCTGGTTGGGCTCCAGATATCAGCAGTCACTCACACTGACTCTATTCTAGCACAGTGAATGTTCATGTTGCAGAACGTGGGACAATTGAGACAATGATGCTCGGTTTCCATTTGTGTTGGACGTTCTGTTCTGAACCTCCGCTGCATATTCCATCGGGAACAACAGAAAAAAATAGCAAACTGTGCATCTTGTGTCCGTGTGAACGATGGACGCCGCAACCCCGATGGACACATTGTAATCAATAGGATCCATCGGGCGCCGTTGGTGTCCTTTGTGTAATGGATCCTTTAGTTTCCATTTTCACTTCTGCAACCAAGGTATGGAATGGAATCTCAGATCGGAGCCTAACACATGTACATACCGTATTTTTCGGACTATAAGATGCACTTTTTTTTCCCCCATATTTGGGAGGAAAATACGTATTAAAGTTAAAAAAAAAAACGGTAGGTGCGTCTTATGGTCCAGGTGGGTCTTAAAGTCCGAAAAATACGGTACTTGAACAACCTCCTGTACCCCTGCCAAAAATACCCAAGTGGCCTCAAACCCCTCTGAAGAGCACGCCGGCTGAGGCCTGCAGCATGACATGGCCACCCTTCAGGGAGCCTTCCAACCCTCCCCAAGGACCCAGAAGGCCTATGCCTTCAAGCAGACTAAGTGGTGTGTGCTAGAGTGCCGAATTTTTTCGGACTATAAGACGCACTTTTTTCCTCCCAATTAAGTTAGGTGCATCTTATTGTCCGGTGCGTCTTAAAGTCCGAAAAATATGGTAGGTTGCTGACCCGGCTGCTTACCTGGAACTGGAGATTTGGTGTCAATAAATTCCCCGGTGCTGACGCCTTGTATTTCGGGCGGCTCGGCTGTAGGAGAAAGAACACATTTAACCTTTTAGTTTGTTGTGACAAGAAAAAGCACAAAGGTCACCCAGTATGATTATATTCAGATACTGATGTTATACGGTAACAGTGTCTCATAGGCCACAATCAAGATTGACGCAACTTTCTGACATGGATCTTGCCCTGGTCTATATCCACTACTGATAATGCATTATTTCTTATACTCAAGTCACATCTAAAGCTGCATCTGTGAGCCCTATGCTGACAAACAAGCCAATAGGAGGTTAGAATACATCCTATAATTCTTTGCTGTACACCATAGAAGGAATATTTTTCTACATAAACCTGGTTACATCCACTGGTGCCTTATACTACAGCACAATGAATCAGGAGGTCCTTCCACCTGAGAGCTAACAGGAAACCAGCAGAAGTGTAAATGCAGTTTGGTTGTGACTATAGTATTATATATATGTGATACTACAGGTAATAACTAACCAATGAAAAAAAGACCACTCTAAATGTAAAGGCTAAATGTAGATTATAAAATATGTTAAAAGACAAACTATTAGAACAGCGCCACCTATGGGCATCTGTATTAAAAATGAAGTCATAAAAGTATAGATCTAAGTGGAGAGGTGTAGTGATCAGATCAATTTCAGCAAAGGAAAAAGTAAATGAACAGATTGCCACTAGGCTTGATGCAGCATAAAATCTTACTAGGATAAACTACCTTCGGAGGGGGCTCCTGTGCTACAACTGGTTCGATGATTTTGGGAGGGCGCTGTCGATTATTCCTTTCTTTGTCCTTTGCAATCTCTTTCTCTGTCTGATAGATATCACTGCAGAGGCAATCGGGAATAAAAAAGATAAAAACCAGGAAACAACATACAAGCCCTATAAAACACAGAGATACTGTCCCAATGTGCAAGAATATAACTTCTATAATACTGCCCTCTATGTACAAGAATATAACTACTATAATACTAACCCTAGTCAATACATTAAAAGCTCCTATGTACAAGATATAACTCTATAATACGTCCGTATGTAAAGAAAAAACTACTAAATACTGCCCCCTATGTACAAGAATATAACTATTAAAACGCTCCCATGTACAAAAATATAATTTTCTATAATACGCCCCTATTACAAGAATAAACTCTATAATCTTTCCCCTATTACAAGAAAAATAACTACTATAAAACTGCCTCCTTTTAAAAAAGAATTAACTACTATAATTGCCTCCTATTACAAGAAAAAATACTATTAAAAACGCCCCTATGTACAAGAATTAACTACTAAATATGCCCTATGTACAGAAAACAAACTAAAACTGTTCCTAGTACAAGAATAAACCACTATAATACTGCTCCTATGTCAAGAATAAAATCAAATTTTTTCCCCTATGTAAAGAATAAAACTACATAATACTGCTCAAAAGTAAAGAATATAACTACTATAATACTGCCCCATTACAAAATTATTCTACTATAATACTGCCTCCTATGACAAGAATATTTTTCTATAAATGCCTTCCCCTTTTACAAGAAAATAACTTATAATACTTCCTCTTGTACAAGAATAAACTACTATAAACGTCCCTATGAAAGAATATAACTACATAAATGCCCCTATGTCAAGAAAAACTACCCATAATAAATGTCCCATATCAGGAATATAACTATATAATAGCCCCTATGTCAAGAATATAACTACTATAATATGCTCCTATTTACAAGAATATAAATACAAAAATACTACCCTCTATGTACAAGAATTTATAACTATTATAATATGCTCCTATGTACAAGAATATAACTGCTATAATACTGCCCCTATGTACAAAAATATAAATACTATAATTACTCTCCTATGTACAAGAATATAACTTCTATAATACTGCCACCTATGTACAAGAATATAATACTATAAAAACTGTCCCCTATGTGCAAGAATATAACCACTATAAATAATGCTCCTATTGTACAAGAATATATCTACTATAATACTGCCTTCTATGTATAAGAATATAACTACTATATAACTGCCCCTATATACAAGAATAAAAACTACTATAATACTGCTCCTATGTACAAGAATATAACTACTATAATACTGCTCCTATGTACAAGAATATAACTACTATAATACTGCTCCTATGTACAAGAATATAACTACTATAATACTGCCTCCTACGTACAAGAATATAACTACTATAATACTGCCCCTATGTACAAGAATATAACTACTATAATACTGCCCCTATGTACAAGAATATAACTACTATAATACTGCCCCTATGTACAAGAATATAACTACTATAATACTGCCTCCTATGTACAAGAATATAACTACTATAATACTGCCCCCTATGTACAAGAATATAACCACTATAATATGATTTTGAAAAAGACTGGGTTGTGACACATTGACAGCAGCCTGTATCTCAGCTTCCTGGGCCTTTGCCAGGATGATTTGAAGAGGAGGAGGAAGAGAGGTTAATTAAACTAATAATTGAGTTTTCAGGCAGGAGCACACGAGTGGTATGAGTATAGGCAGCCGCCACCAGACAATGCTTGGCCCGGCCATTGTGTAATCACGCAATGAAGGTGAGTACTTGGTGGCGGAGCGGTACACCGCCATGTGCTGAGTTCGAGTCCCGGTGCTGGAGCCATCCATCATGGTGTCACCGCAGCCATTAGTCTCTCAGGGTCTGTTTTCCGCCGCTCTTCACTCTGGGGCTATAAATAGTGGAGATGAGACGTCCTTCTTTTCCTGCTCTGAGTTTTTGAAGTTGTATTTTACTATTTTACGCTATTTATGCTGCAGTTTTGATCGGCAGTAAATTATACGAGGTGTAATCAGCTCTGAGATCCCGGTCCTGAGGATTTATACTGTTCAGTCCCCGGAGCATTGTATTCGGCTTCTGTCAGATGTTGCTCCTAAATCTTTCCCACAACCTGTATAGATTTTGTTAGTTGGACCCTCGTAAAATAACTTGAGTCACTTTCCTATGATTTATGATCCTTATTTAATGCTGAGCAAGTGGAAATAAAAAAGGCACCAAATTTTTCAGCCTAGAGAGAACCATGTGCTCCCACCACAGACTATGACGGCATATACTATCTGTATACCATCGAAGTCTGACAGAGGTGAGTCTCAGAGGTGGGACTCGTACCTATCTCGGAAATGGGCCTCCAAAATGATCGTCTCAGAATGGAGAACTGGTCACTCTCATGTACGACTCTCCATTCTGTTCTATGAGAACAACCGAACATTCTGCTCTCCTGTACTGGGAACTCCCATAGAACAGAATGGAGAGAACGCAGTGCTCCCCTGTACTGGGAACTACCATAGTGGAGAATGAAGAGAACGCAGTGCTCCCCTGTACTGGGAACTCCCATAGAACAGAATGGAGAGAACGCAGAGCTCCCCTGTACTGGGAACTACCATAGTGGAGAATGAAGAGAACGCAGTGCTCCCCTGTACTGGGAACTCCCATAGAACAGAATGGAGAGAACACAGCGCTCCCCTGTACTGGGAACTCCCATAGAACAGAATGGAGAGCACCGCGCCCCCCTGTACTGGGAACTCCCATAGAACAGAATGGAGAGAACACAGCGCTCCCCTGTACTGGGAACTCCCATTGTCGAGCATGTAGAGAACGCAGTGCTCCCCTGTACTGGGAACTCCCATAGAACAGAATGGAGAGAACACATCGCTCCCCTGTACTGGGAACTCCCATAGAACAGAATGGAGAACACAGCGCTCCCCTGTACTGGGAACTCCCACAGAACAGAATGGAGAGAACACAGCGCTCCCCTGTACTGTACTGGGAACTCCTATGGGACAGAATGGAGAAAACAGCTCTCCCCTGTACTGGGAACTCCCACAGAACAGAATGGAGAACACAGCGCTCCTCTGTACTGGGAACTCCCATAGAGCAGAGTGGAGAACACAGCACTCCCCTGTACTTGGAACTCCCATAGAACAGAATGGAGAACACAGCGCTCCCCTGTACTGGGAACTCCCATAGAACAGAATGGAGAGAACACAGTGCTTCCCTGTACTGGGAACTCTCATAGAGGAGAATGGAGAGAACACAGCGCTCCCCTGTACTGGGAACTCCCATAGAACATAATGGAGAAAACACAGCGCTCCCCTGTACCGGGAACTCCCATAGAACAGAATGGAGAGAGAACACAGCGCTCCCTGTACTGGGAACTCCCATAGAACAGAATGGAGAGAACACAGCGCTCCCCTGTACTGGGAACTCCCATAGAACAGAATGGAGAACACAGCGCTCCCCTGTACTGGGAACTTCAATAGAACAGAATGGAGAGAACACAGCGCTCCCCTGTACTGAGAACTCCCACAGAACAGAATGGAGAGAACATAGCGCTCCCCTGTACTGGAAACTCCCATAGAACAGAATGGAGAACACAGAGCTCCAATGTACTGTGAACTTCAATAGAACAGAATGGAGAATACAGCGCTTCCCTGTACTGGGAACTCCCATAGAGCAGAATGGAGAATGTGTGCAAGAGCTTTACGTATGGCCATGTGGAGGGGTGGAGCACCCTGGTTTTTACCCTTTAACTCCTTATATACGGGATCTGGACTTCAATGCAGCAAACTCTCAATTCACTATCCCTAATGTGGTCACTTGGGTTGACAGCTGGAGTTCAGGGTTGGTACAGGAGGGTGAGGAAGAGATGTGGATAGGTCACAAGCAAGAGGTAGAGTTCCTTTGTGAGTGACACACAGGCAGAAGGTTAGGACAGGCGGTCTTGAATCGTAAACAGGTGAGAGGCAGAAGGTCAGGACAGGCAGTGTTCATTTGTAAACAGGTAACAGGAGGTCAAGACATTCAATGTTATTTCAAAAACGGGAGATGGCCCTAAAGTCAGAAATTTACAAACAGGAATCCAGACGCTTGGATTATCACCAACAAACTGCTGAGGAATGACTTTTTGGACAACTCTGGTGACTAATTATTAGTTTGTGGGAAAGCTGGGTGATGCATGTGGCCCAGGGGTGGAGGCAGTGATGAGATACAGACAGCCACCAGGATGGGGAACAGAGTCCGCACAAAGAACCATGGCATGACTCGTAACACTGGCCACAGCCAACTTTAGGTGGACTGCATCTTCTTCGGTGGTCCAGTGCACTGGTGGCAAGACTCTCTGTAGACACCATGGAAGCAATGCTTATGACTTGGATACAGGTAACCACATACCACAAAGTAAAATAGACGTCAACACATCTGATTAAGTGTCTTGTGTCTATATTGGATGAAGATCCAGAGTTAGATCCATACAGGAACATAAACTGGGCAGATGAATGAGGCTTGGGTGCTAGGGAGGTTGCCTCTGTTGTTGGGTGACAGGGTTCCAATTCCTATCATTTTTATAATTTTAGTGACAATGGTAGTAATTTTTGAATGAGTGGAGATCATTGGTTCTTCTCGGGGCTAATGTCGAGGACAAACACCTGAGGCAGAGATGTGCCCAGAGTAGTTGTCATTTCCCACCTCCAGTCCTCCTGGCAGCTCACACACCATGCTTTACTCGTCAGGTGGTGACAAGGAGGACCTACAGGACTAAGCTCCTTCCAAAAGTGGGGTTTCCGTACCTTAAGCTGCAGACCAGCTCTGTGAACTTGGGTCTTTCGGAAGGGTCGTAGGTCCAGCATCGGGTCATTAGTGTGTAGAGGGTTGGGGGACACACCTCCGGCTTTGGAAGTCTATCGCCTTTCTCGATGACGCTGATCACATCTTTGTTCTCCAGCCAGAAAAAAGGCTGTTTGCCGAAAGAGAGGATCTCCCACATACAAACCCCTAAAGGGAAGACAGATTACTTATCTCCTGATCACATGAGGGCAAAACTTTTTTTAAAAATTAGTCCTAGACACTAGCTAAGCACAATCACAGTACAATGTCATGAGCTCCTTATGGAGCAAGGCCTATAATATTAAAGGGGTGTTTCAGAAGCTTCAGGCATCCACTTCCTGTTCAGGCTGTGGGCAGTTCTACAGCTTCAGGCTTCCACTTCCTGGTCAGGCTGTGGGTGGTTCTACAGCTTCAGGCTAGCACTTCCTGGTCAGGTTGTGAGGAGTTCTACAGCTTTAGGCTAGCACTTCCTGTTCAGGGTGTGGGTGGTTCTACATCTTTGGCTACTACTTCCTATTCAGGCTGTGGTTGATTCTACAGCTTGATTCTCCCACTTCGTGTTAAGGCTGCGGATTGTTCTACAGCTTCAGGCTCACACTTCCTGTTCAGGCTGTGGGTGGTTCTACAGCTCCAGGCTCCCACTTCCTGTTCAGACTGTGGGTGGTTCTACAGCTTATGGCTCCCACTTCCTGTTTAGGCTGTGGGAGGTTCTACAACATTTAATAACATTTCAGTCCTGCTATTCCTATTTGAGCCTATTAGAGAGATATTGTTGATAAAGGGATCCAAACAGCCAGGCAGAAGGCTATAGAGCTGTAAAAGAAAGTTTGTCATTAAGAAACCTTAACAAGCTCATGTGCTGCTAATAAGACAAAGCGGGAAGTAAAATCTCACAGCCCCAGTCAGAGCTTTAGAGCAGAGAGAGAGGTGACTGGTAACCTAAGAAACCTTCTGTACATAAGCAGGAGATAAAAACTTCTCTAACTTTGAAACTAAGCAAAATCAGAATAGCAATGTATTTGATAATGTCTTTATTTACCTTTGCCTACATGTTTAAAACTTATCACTGTGGTGAGAATATTTTTGTTCTTTAAGGTTTGAAGATGACTGGACAGAGGTCCTAACTCTGGTGCAGAATAACCATTGTGGGTTGACTTGCAGAACTGGTTAAGTTGTGATACTACCATGATAGAGTATCCGTGGAAACTACACTGGTGTCAGACTAAAAAAGTATTAACCAATCATCTGGCATCACTCATGACTCATTCTGGTTACTTTCTCCTAATGTTTCCTTCTCGCCCCGTCACCAAAATGTCTCACCGAACATCCACACGTCACTGGCAGAGGTAAAGCGCCGGAAGTTTATGGACTCTGGAGCCATCCACTTAATTGGAAGACGGGTTACAGAGGCTGAGGAAAGACAAAAACACATGGAAAAAGTTATTGATAAAGAGGAACTCCACCTCAAAAGGAAGTCATGAGAATATGATTAAGAAGATTACGTTGCTGGTGGTAGATATATATACACAGTATGGAGATCTGGTGGGTGTCACAATGGGGGACACCAAACAACAAAATGCAACAGAAGTATTATAATAGCAGTCACATGAATAGCAATAAGAAGCTGATCAATAAAAAGACTCACCGCTAGATGACTTGGTAAATGGACATTCAGTGCACTCCAGAAAAGGGAGAGTAATAGTGATAACTGTCCCTAACACTGTCCCTCAAAAGTTTTCCCTACGACTGCCCTTAGCAAAGGAATCTCAATCACTGTTAACCCTAAAGCCTTTTCCTTAAAGATGTCCCTCAGCTACAACTGACCCTAATACAACAAGTAGCTTTAGGACTCGGCGATGCCTGGGCAGAAACTAAACACTGAATCTATATTTTTCAAAAATGACAAAGTCCAGAACCTGGCCATATGAGACCGAGAAAAGAAACAAAATACTTCCGCCTGATACAACTGAACTAGACAATAGAAAATACAGAGCAATCCAACACAACTGAACTACACAGGATTAAGACTTCAGATTAATATACACACAGTATGGAGATCCAATGGGTGTAACACCACTGGGGGACTCCAAACAACAAAAAGCAACAGAAGTATTATACCAGCAGTCACATGAAATAGCAATAAGAAGCTGATCAATAAAAAGACTCGTTTTTTGGAAAAAGTCTTTATTTAACCTTCCCTACAAGTTGAAAGCTAATAGTGAGACAACCCCTTTAATGATGTATCAGGGTTTCCCACTAAAAAGATCTCTCAGCTCATCATCATTGCTGTCCTAAATGGACACTATCCCCAAATGATATCAGACACTGAAGACCAGGTGATACTCCATCATTAAATTTTAACCCTTTAAAACCTTAAAAACTTTTTTTTCTGAAGGGAACTTCACTTCCCCCTTAAAGCCTGTTCTGTGTCGCAATATATTATAGTTAAGCCACAAAGGGGCGTGTCTGTCAGCAGATGTTGACAGATTCCAAGCTATATCTGGCAGAATTTTGAATACAGCTCTGAATCGGAGGTTTAAGACCAGAGAAGCCAGAAGAGTCGGTGTGAATACTAACCTTTATAATACTCCTCTTCTTCTAAATACCTGGAGAGTCCAAAATCCCCCAATTTCACACAGTCGTGAGAAGCCACCAGTATGTTCCTGACCGCGATGTCCCTGTAAGAGCAGATGCAAGGTTGGGCATTTCTTATTACACATATGGAAACATAGCATTTCCCTAAAACATTGCTAAGACTTCAGGTACCCCGTGCACTGGTTTTCTGCTGACCTCGTGGTGGGCTTCTGCTTATATGCATCAGCCATAGGGACAAATCTATAATTAGGGACTCAAGCATAAAGGGGTTTTGCCACGATGTAATGTTGACGTGGGATCCTCCAAAATGGGTATTTAATCACTTTTCTAAATATATGTGATTACAAAAAGTGAAGCCTATGAGAGCTACAACATTGCTCAGTCCCCCTTAGTTTTCTGAAAGTTTACATTAGGAGCTGACAGGAGCTGATCTGGCCGCGCTTGCGTGTTTGTACTTCTTATCTGATAACAGGGAATATGAAGAAGCTTGCAAGGGGCTGGGGAGAAAGTGCAGTGTATGAGGCTGCCTGCTGTAAAGAGAATCCACTAGTTGTAATGTTATTATTTGAGTAAACTTTAGAGACGCTCCCTGCTTCCTTGCTCCCTGCTCACCCCCCTCCCTCTCACCCCTGCAGCCATTCATGACTCATCATGCTTTGTTTATATTCTCTGCTGAGCAGATAACAGGTAAGGAACTCACTTCGTGGCAAAATCCCATTAAGTGGGAAGTCTACCTCCTATGTAATCACATGCTCCGGCTACTGCTCTCCCTTAAACCATGCTTAATCCTGAAGATCTGTTTCTTCAGCTAAGCTACTGTAAGAAGCACAAGCCCACCACCATTTTCTTACATATGAACCTGATGTATATTATAGTTTACAGTGTATTTTGATCAGTATTACATCTCAGACCTTGGATAATAACCTATTAAACGTTATAATTATAGCACAACCATTTACAACTGACAAAAACGGAAGTCGCGGTTGACGATAAAGATTTCTCGTATCGTAATCAGTTGTTTCAGCAAAAAGCACCTGAAGAATATTGACGCTGGGCACAATCATCAGGGATTCTATCTTAAGTCTCATTATTTCAGTAAAAAGATCCACAATTTACAATAGGACTTCAATATTTTTCGGTGCAATGACACAGGAGAGCCACTAGGGGCAATGGTGATACAATACAATGTAAGGAACTGTAGATCACTTTACGGTACTGCTGTAAATATTTGTTACCAACCTATGGACACAGCTTATTCCTTCCAGATGGCCCGGCTTTACGTCTGTGTGAGTACGGTTTGGGTGTTGAGGGTGTTCTTGTGCTTCTCTAGATATTGTCAAGTGCGGAAAACCACAGGGTTTTAATTTATGAAAAGACTTCTTTTTTTTTTATATTGTTTTCAAAGAAAATATCAATAAAAGGGTTTTAATTCAATGAAGCTAACAATATGGGACTAGATTATGTGATCGCAAGAGGGTAAGAAACTGGCTCAAGGATAGAAAACAAAGAGTGTTGATTAATGGTACATACTCAGACTGGCTCCCTGTTACTAGTGGGGTACAACAGGGGTCAGTATTTTCTCTAGTTTTTTCATTAAAGATCTTACACATGGGTTTACGTGTATCGTCTTTGCAGACGATATAACTCGTAAAGTAATCAACACATAGAGGAAATGTGTTTTTACAAAGGGTTGGATAAGTTGGAGGCTGGGAGGGAAAAGCAGTGAGGTTTAACAAGTAAAAGCAAGGTTATGAATGGGGGGGGAAAAATCCCTTAAGACTACATGTTAGACGGGTAACAGGAAGCCCCTCCCCCTGTTAACCACCTAAATGCCACAGATGTTATTGACTGCAGCATCATTGTGGTAATATGGCCAGGATCAAAGCCGAGTCCATTACCGGCCACTGCATTGGAAGCCCAGCTATGCATTGACTCCCGCTGTGGATAGTGCGAGCGCAGCCTCTTATCCTGTATCATCCAAGCACCATACATGGTGCCCAGCAAGTGTGCTGCACTAGCAGACCACCCCATTTCCACTCCCTGCTAGCCACGTCACTGCACCAGCAGCAACTGATCTGCCTGCAGATGGTTCCATCTAACAAAATGTAAATTTTTATTTTTTTTTAAAGTACAAATAAACCCATTTTGCTGACAAAACGCCACAATTTATCCTTGAGCTCTCTAATTCATGTGATCGGAATTCAAATGCTAAGAAAACTTTATTAACATAAAATCTAAATCCAAATTAGAAATACATGTAGCAAAATTTAAAAAATTTCTGCTCAGGGAAATATAAAATGAGAATATCACAGCAGAATTCAGGGAGAAAAAAAAGTTTTAACCTGGGTAAAAATCCAGTTTTAAGTAGACTTTAAAGCAGTGGTCTGCAAACTGTGGCTCCCTAGCTGTTGGGAAACTACATCTCCCATCATGCCCACTGATATAGATTATATAAATGCATGATGGGAGTTGTAGTTTCCCAACAGCTGGAGGGCCGCAGTTTGCAGACCACCGCTTTAAAGGTATTCATTTGGTATTGCGCCACCTAGTGGAAGCCGCTCAATGAAATTGAAATTGGATTTTTTTGTGTGTTCAATGTTATTTTTATTTACGTTCCAAGGGTTCAGCTATAGGAGGTGTAGAGGCGGAAGTTACACCCAGACCTTCATGCCTGAAGGAGGCCACATTGTAAATCAGAAAACTTTTTTTTATGACTTTTTATACATTTTTTACATTTTTGTTTTTTGGAACTTGAACATGCAATCATTTGATTGCTTGTACTACATACAACAGAACTGATGTACTGCAGTACAAAGTCATTTCATTCGTCACCTATTACCTATGGCAGTAAGGGCCCTGTCGCTGATTTTTCACTTGGGGCCCAAAAACTCTGAAGTTAGTTCAACCTGTTATTTTCTATCCCAATGTATTACCTCTCCAAATGGGTAGAGCTCCATCACTATCCAGATGGGGTCTTCTTCAATAATTCCAATCAACTTCACAATGTGCGGATGATCCAGGTTCCTCATCAGGTCTGCAAGAAAAAGGAAAAAAAAAAAAATGTATCCTAAATATTGGACTAAAAATGGCATTAAAAAAAAAATTCTTAAACAGGAACCTTTCCCAGATTGCTTGTGGGGCGCCCCTATGATGACATAGTTAGGTACTTTCATATGAATTGCCAGAAGCTTTAGGATACATGCACATAGGACGGATACACTGTAGATTTTCCACATCATATACGTGCACTGAAAAATCTGTAGAATTTTACATGAAAGGCCAAGTGGATGAGATTTTAAGAAATCTTATCCAAATATTGTGGAAAAAAATCTGCACGAAATCCGCATGGAAATTGTCCTGTGGTGCGGATTTTAAATCCAATGCCGGTCAATTTCTGTCGCTGTGGAATTGTCACAGGTTTTCCCATCGACTGCTGTCAAAATCTGCAACAAATTCGTAATGAAAGGTTATTGTTGCAGATTCTGAAAAAAAAATTTATTTTTAAATTTGCATAATCCACAACAACAAATCTGCTCTAATTCTGCACCAAAATCCATATGATAGGACGTGCGATTTTTCCACTGCACTTTATCTGCAGAAATGCAGTGCATTTCAGTAGCATTTCCAATCCATGTATATGGGATGGACTAGGTCCAGAAAATTGCTTGCAGGTAATTCTGCACATATAAATCTTTATCCTGTTCAGTTCAGTGGGGTAAGATGTGCAATCAATCTGCTCTAGAAATCGACATGCTGCCAATTTAAAAATCCTAAACCAAAGCACCACAGGTCAATTTCCACAAGGAAAACGTGCAGCATATAGTTATAAGAGCAACACGACTGGTTCCTTTGCTGTAGATTTACTGGCGGAAAATCCACAATGGACTACAGCACCAGCCATGTGGATGGAATATTAAAAAAAAAAAAACTAATACCAATGTGGCAGAAATAGATTTGCAATGCTGATTTTTAAATCTACAGCATGCCAGTTTCATTTGCAAATTTACGGTCAATTTACCAGATTGGATTAAATGGGGTGAAATAAGCACTAAAATCTGTAAAATCTGTTGCAGATTTTTTTCTTGTAGATTTACCTGCAACGTTGCTGCAGAAACTTTCTGCCACAAATACACTTCATGTGCAATCACTAAGGCTATGTCTACACTTCAGTGGACAAAAAACGACCTGAAAACGAATTACTAAAAACGTTAATGAAGCTGAGTTTTCTGCCCCCTTCTGTCAAAAGCAGCTGAAAAAACGTCCGTTTTTTGGCGCGTTTTTCTTTTTTTTGGAGCGTTTTTTTTAAGCGTTTTTTGAAGCATCTTTGCTCTGCTTTTTAATGTATGCACAAATTAAGCCATTGGATGTAAACTCATACATGCCAACACACCCGTTTTTGGCGGGGTGGTCCCGCTATTAGGGGTCCCCACCCGCCCTCCCTGGGGAGTTGGCATTCCTCCCGCCACCAGAAGGCGGCGGGGGTCCTTTAAATGGCCGCGGCGACCGCGTAGCGCTAGTGCGCTACTCTGGCGCCGCCGGGCCGCTCCTAAAGGCGGGTGAAGCGCCCGCTGCGCCCGCTTCACCCGCCCGGAGTCTCGCTGTGCAGGGAGGAGGCAGGAGGGATCGCTCCTCTCCTCCCTCCTCCCCCTGTATGTCCGGCGCCGGTTGTGTGCGCCGCACATACAGGTCAGCGGCGCGGGGAAGTGACGCGCGGCTGCAGGGGAGTGACGCGCGGCTGCTCTCACTTCCCCTGCGCCGCTGAGGAGATCGTCCGGAGCGGGCCGCGCTGCAGGAGCCTGGTGAGGTAAGTGGATTTTATTATTTTATTTTTATTAGCTATATGGGGGGCTCTGCCTGGCAACAATGGGGGCACTACCTGGCAACAGAGGGGACATCAACCTGGCAACAGAGGGGGCACTACCTGGCAACAGAGGGGGCACTACCTGGCAACAATGGGGGCACTACCTGGCAACAGAGGCGACATCACCTGGCAACAGAGGCGACATCTACCTGCCAACAGAGGGGGCATCTACCTGGCAACAATGGGGACACTACCTGGCAACAGAGGGGGCATCTACCTGGCAACAATGGGGGCACTACCTGGCAACAGAGGGGACATCTACCTGGCAACAGAGGGGACATCTACCAGGCAACAATGGGGGCACTACCTGGCAACAATGGGGGCACTACCTGGCAACAGAGGGGGATCTACCTGGCAACAGAGGGGGCATCTACCTGGCAACAATGGGGGCACTACCTGGTAACAGAGGGGGCATCTACCTGGCTAACAAAGGGGGGCACCTACCTGGCTAACAAAGGGGGGCACCTACCTGGCTAACACAGGGGGGCCACTACCTGGCTACAGAGGGGGCATCTACTTGGCTACAAGGGGGCATCTACCTGCCTGTAAGGGGCACTACCTGCTTATGGGGGGTTACTACCTGGCTATAAGGGCATCTACCTGGCTTTCTTCCAAAACCGTTATGCAGTTAGGTGGAGTGGGGTGTGGCTTTTTGAAGGGGCGTGGCATACCGACAAGATGGGCGTGTCCATGCTAATTTTTGCCGAGGCGCGATCCGCGCGACGCCCACTAAGATCTCCTGCTTTTTCATTTTCAAAAGTTGGCAACTATGTGTAAACTACACCCTACAGGCGGAGTTAATATGTTAAGTAGTCACTTCCTTTAGATCACTGTAGCCATTGTGAGCACATTGTCCTTTGTGTGCTGCTGCTTTATTAAATTTTGCACCAGATTCTTGCACCAAAATCCACAAAAACCCACATTATCTTTCCATACAGCAAGATAACTGTATTAGCGTCAAAATCTGTAAAGAAAAGGATTTTAGCGGCAAAATTAAAAAAAAACGCATTATTGCGCCAAATTCCGTAAAGAAAAAATATTTTTAGTGTCAGAAGCGAGATCAGTTTATTAGCGCCAAAATTTTTAAAGATATTGAACTAAGCCCCCAAACCCATCAAAAATCGGATTCTGGCGCTGAAATCCATACAAAATGTATTTATTTGCGTCAAAAGCTAGATCACTTTATTAGTGGCAAAATCTGTAAAAATACGGATTTTTGCCCCAAAAGCCATAAAAAATGGATTCTTGCGGCAAAATCCGTAAAAAACTTATTTTTGGCGTCAGAAGCGAGATAACATTATCAGCGCCAAAATCAGTAAAAAAAATAATTTTAGTGTCAAAAAAACGTAAAAAAACGGATTTTTGCGCCAAAATCCGTAAAAAACGGATTTTCATCATCAGTAGCAAGATAACTTTATTAGCACCAAAATATGTTTAGAAAAGGAGTTTAGCATCAAAATCCGTAAAAAAAACAGATTCTGACGGCAAAATCTGTAAATAACGTATTTTTAGCGAAAAAAATATGAATTGCGCAAAAATCGTTAGCGACCAAAGCATGATAATTTTATTACAAAAGGTACAAAAAAAGGACTCATCAGACACTTGTATGCAGATTTGATAAAAAATAACCTTTGTTACACCCACTATAGGTGGGACATGGGTCTGCTGGGAGGGTTTTCATTGAAAAATCGCGGCAAAAAACGCAGCGAAAACGCGCCAAAAAACGCGCCAAAAGACGTCCGGCGCTTTCCATAGACTCCTGTAGTAAATTTTCTGCCCGGCTCTGGCGTTTTTTAGAGCATGTTGCAAAATACGACCAGTGAAAAAAACGAGCAGAAAAAAGAAGCTCAGTGGAGACAGCAGGAGGGTTTTACATTAGAGTCTATGGGAGATGATTACAGACGTTTTTCCAGCGTTTTTAGAAAACGAAAAACACTGAAAAAAACGGCCGTTTTTCTGTGCAGTGTAGACAGAGCCTAAGGGTGTGATCACACAAGGCAGATAAGCAAAAATGCTGCAGATTTTAGCCTAAGACTCTGTCCACACAACAAGGATTTCTAGTTGAATTCCCCCTTGAAATCCTTGTTGAGAACAGAAAGAAAACTATTCCCATTGACATCAATAGAAAATACGAGCATGGAAGGCGATGGAAGGCGGCCCTTCGCCGACCATGGAAGGCGGCCCTTCGCCGACCATGGAAGGCGGCCCTTCGCCGACCATGGAAGGCGGCCCTTCGCCGACCATGGAAGGCGGCCCTTCCCCGACCATGGAAGGCGGCCCTTCCCCGACCATGGAAGGCGGCCCTTCCCCGACCATGGAAGGCTGCCCTTCCCCGACCTAGGAAGGCTGCCCTACCCCAACCATGGAAGGCGGCCTTCCCCGACCATGGAACGCGCCCCCTCGCCCACCATGGAACGCGGCCCTTCCCCCACCATGGAAGGCGGCCCTTCCCCGACCATGGAAGGCGGCCCTTCCCCTACCATGGAAGGCAGCCCTTCCCCAACCATGGAAGGCAGCCCTTCCCCAACCATGGAAGGCAGCCCTTTCCCCAACCATGGAAGGCAGCCCTTCCCCAACCATGGAAGGCAGCCCTTTCCCAACCATGGAAGGCAGCCCTTCCCCAACCATGGAAGGCAGCCTTCCCCAACCATGGAAGGCAGCCCTTCCCCAACCATGGAAGGCAGCCCTTCCCCAACCATGGAAGGCAGCCCTTCCCCCAACCATGGAAGGCAGCCCTTCCCCAACCATGGAAGGCAGCCCTTCCCCAACCATGGAAGGCCGCCCTTCCCCTACCATGTAAGGCCGCCCTTCCCCCACCATGTAAGGCTGCCATTCCCCCACCATGGAAGGCAGCCCTTACCCAACCATGGAAGGCAGCCCTTCCCCAACCATGGAAGGCAGCCCTTCCCCAACCATGGAAGGCAGCCCTTCCCCAACCATGGAAGGCAGCCCTTCCCCAACCATGGAAGGCAGCCCTTCCCCAACCATGGAAGGCAGCCCTTCCCCAACCATGGAAGGCAGCCCTCCCCAACCCTGGAAGGCAGCCCTTCCCCAACCATGGAAGGCAGCCCTTCCCCAACCATGGAAGGGCAGCCCTTCCCCAACCATGGAAGGCAGCCCTTCCCCAACCATGGAAGGCAGCCTTCCCAACCATTGTAGGCAGCCCTTCCCCAACCATGGAAGGTGTCCTTCCCCAAACATGGAGGCCACCGTTTCCCAAACATGGAGGCTACTGTTCCCAGTATCCAGATTCCTGGCTTAGCAGTCCAGTGTTGACCCCAAAATTGCCTCTTCTCCGTTTCTATCAGGTCCTTCTATCCAGACATTAAAGTGAATGTCCAGGATTAAAAGACATGGTTGCCATCTTCCAGAAACAGTGCCACACCTGTCTACAGGAGGTCTTTGGTATTACAACTCAGCCTTGTTGAAGTGAATGGGTTGAGCTGCAGTACCATTTCTAACCTGTAGACACGGGTGGCGCTGTTTTGTGGGTATAATACAATGAATATTACCGGATCTGCAAGGCGTCTGCGATCAGAATAGTTATTTAGTAATGGTTGCATCACATAGAAAAAGCAGGCAATGTCTAGATGCTGACAACTCCCACTATAGTTCTTGGGGAACCAAGCCGACCATGCTGGGGATTTAGCATTGGGCCCAGGTTGATTTTTTTGGGACACATTGACACTCACAGGCTTCACTCATGAACTTCTCCTTGACGTCTGGGGCGCAGTCCTTCTTACACGTCTTCACGGCGACGTTCACCTTCTCTCCTTTCAGCTGAAGAAAATGAAAATTAATTCTAATTACGTCCAAATGGACCCAAAAACTCTATAAAATACACATTGTAACCCACCAGTGCCAACACCGCAGCCACTGCCAAAAAGGTATAAGGAACAAGTTTAATAAAGGGGAGTGGTGGGCTCTCAGCTCTTGTGGAACTACAACTCCCACCATGCAGTGCCAGGTGCAGGCACATGCAGTTCTAGCAAGAGGTTAGTATTCTGCAGGATTACTGATGTGCCGCCGACCCTTGTACTTACCTCATTCTTATATACACCGTCATAGACTTCTCCGAAAAAGCCTTCTCCAAGGATCCTGCCCAACACAACATCCTCCCGGTGCATGGCATAGCGCAGCCCTGGGAGTGGAAGTAGCAGAACATGAGGGAAGAGGACTAGGAACAAGATAAATGTAGCAGAGCAGAGTGTGCGCCTTGCACAAGGGCCGGCAGGTAACTTCTGAACAGCCTCTGGGGAACATCTAGGTAAGATCCGGGCAGCACCAGGGAACATCCAAGAAACATTTGGACAATATCTGAGCAGCATCGGGGGTACATCTGGCTATGATTTGGGCAACATCTGGGCACTACCAGAACATCAGAGCAGCATCTAAGGAATACCTGAGCAGCATTTGGGCAGCATCAGGGAACCTCCAAGAAACATTCGGGCAGTATCTGAGGAGCATTTCTTGTGGGAACAATCGGGTAGATCAGAGCCGCATCATAATCAACAAAAAGCGGTGGACATCTAGGAAACATTTGGGGAAAATCTAGAATAAATGTTCCCCAAATGTTCTTTAGATATTGCTCTAATGATGCCCAGATATTGCCTAGATCTTAACAAGATGTTCCCCACATGTTCCCTAGAAGCTCCTCAAGCGCTCCTCCCAAATGTTACCACGGATGCAGCCCAGACGCAGGCATCTTATACATCTCTTGTTTAGGATGTTTAACCAGATTAAAACTTTAATACCTTCTAATCTTGATACCCAACTGTTTCCCCAAATACACCTTAGATGTAACCCAAATACTGCCTAAATGTTCCCATAAAGTTGCCACAATCTGGCCCAGATGCTCCCTCTCCACTTGTTCCTCAGATGTTGCCGAGGGTAAGGATATAAGATAGGGTTGGTTGTTTTTTTTTCTTTTAATTCTGGCCAATCCAGACCAAATTGCTGAAATTCACATTGCATTTGGCTTGAGCTGAGTCGCAGCACTAGTCATAGCCGGGCTCGGACTAGCCCACTGATCATGGCAAAACTGTAGTTAGTTTTTAACTGCATTTGCATCCTCAGGAATGTCAGAAAAGTAGAGGAAGAGAGGCAAAAAAAAAAGATGTAGAGTGATCCTCCAAAATACGCTCTACTGGTGGGCCCAAAAACAATTAAACTGGTGGGCCCCTAGAATCAACACCCACCTGTGGATCCTAGACACCCCCAGCCTAGCACCAGCCATAGCCCAGCACCAACCACAGCCCAGCACCAGGCACAGCCACAGCCCAGCACCAGGCACAGCCACAGCCCAGCACCAGGCACAGCCACAGCCCAGCACCAGGCACAGCCCAGCCCCAGCACCAGCACAAGTCCACAGCCCAGCACACAGGCACAGTCACACACGCTACATCCACTAGCCCTAGCGACCAGGGCACACGCCACACGCCCAGGCAGCCAGGCACAGCCACAGCCCAGCACCAGGCACAGTCACAGCCCAGCACCAGGCACAGTCACAGCACCAGCCACAGCCCAGCACCAGCCACAGCCCAGCACCAGCCACAGCCACAGCCCAGCACCAGCCACAGCCCAGCACCAGGCCCAGTCACAGCCCAGCACCAGCCACAGCCCAGTTCCAGCCACAGCCCAGCACCAGGCCCAGTCACAGCCCAGCACCAGCCACAGCCACAGTCCAGCACCAGCCACAGCCACAGCCCAGCACCAGCCACAGCCCAGCACCAGCCACAGCCCAGCACCAGCCACAGCCCAGCACCAGGCACAGTCACAGCCCAGCACCAGCCACAGCCCAGCACCAGGCACAGCCACAGCCCAGCACCAGCCACAGCCCAGCTCCAGCCACAGCCCAGCACCAGGCACAGTCACAGCCCAGCACCAACCATAGCCCAGCACCAGGCACAGCCACAGCCCAGCACCAGCCACAGCCCAGCACCAACCACAGCCAATCACCAGGCACAGCCACAGCCCATCACCAGGCACAGCCACAGCCCATCACCAGGCACAGCCACAGCCCATCACCAGGCACAGCCCATCACCAGCCACAGCCCCAGCACCAGCCACAGCACCAGCACCAGCCACAGCACCAGCCACAGCCCCAGCCACAGCCCCAGCACCAGGCACAGCCACAGCCCATCACCAGGCACAGCCACAGCCCATCACCAGGCACAGCCACAGCCCATCACCAGGCACAGCCACAGCCCATCACCAGGCACAGCCCATCACCAGCCACAGCCCATCACCAGGCACAGCCACAGCCCATCACCAGGCACAGCCCATCACCAGGCACAGCCAATCATCAGCCACAGCCCAGCACCAGCCACAGCCCAGCACCAGCCCATCACCAACCACAGCCCATCACCAACCACAGCCCATCACCAGCCACAGCCCATCACCGGCCACAGCCCATCACCAGCCACAGCCCAGCACAAGGCACAGCCCATCACCAGGCACAGCCCATCACCAGGCACAGCCACAGCCCATCACCAGCCACAGCCCAGCACCAGCCACAGCCCCAGCACCAGCCACAGCCCAGCACCAGCCACAGCCCAGCACCAGCCAATCACCAGCCACAGCCAATCACCAGCCACAGCCCAGCACCAGCCACAGCCCAGCACCAGCCACAGCCCAGCACCAGGCACAGCCACAGCCAATCAACAGCCACAGCCCAGCACCAGCCACAGCCCAGCACCAACCACTGCCCATCACCAGGCACAGCCACAGCCCAGAACAAGCCACAGCCAATCACCAGGCACAGCCCAGCACCAACCACAGCCAATCACCAGGCACAGCCCAGCACCAGCCACAGCCCAGCACCAGCCACAGCCCAGCTCCAGCCACAGCCCAGCTCCAGCCACAGCCCAGCTCCAGCCAATCACCAGCCACAGCCCCAGCACCAGCCACAGCCACAGCCCCAGCACCAGCCACAGCCACAGCCCCAGCACCAGCCCCAGCCCCAGCCCCAGCCAAAGCCCAGCACCAGCCACAGCCCAGCACCAGGCACAGCCAATCACAGCCAATCACCAGCCACAGCCCAGCACCAGGCACAGCCACAGCCCAGCACCCTGCCCAGCACACCCAGACCACACACCCCACTCCAGCCCACAGCACCAGCACCAGCCACAGCCCAGCACCAGCCACAGCCCATCTCCAGCCACAGCCCAGCTCCAGCCACAACCCAGCTCCAGCCACAGCCCAGCACCAGGCACAGCCCATCACCAGGCACAGCCCAGCACCAGCCACAGCCCATCACCAGGCACAGCCCATCACCAGGCACAGCCCAGCACCAGGCACAGCCCAGCACCAGGCACAGCCCAGCACCAGCCACAGCCCAGCCACAGCCACAGACCAGCTCCAGCCACAGACCAGCTCCAGCCACAGACCAGCTCCAGCCACAGACCAGCTCCAGCCACAGCCCCAGCACCAGCCACAGCCACAGTCACAGCCCAGCACCAGCCACAGCCCAGCACCAGCCACAGCCCAGCACCAGCCACAGCCCAGCACCAGCCCAGCACCAGCCACGGCCCAGCTCCAGCCACGGCCCCAGCATCAGCCACGGCCCCAGCATCAGCCACAGCCCCAGCACCAGCCACAGCCCAGCACCAGCCACAGCCCAGCACCAGCCACAGCCCAGCACCAGCCACAGCCCAGCTCCAGCCACAGCACCAGCCACAGCCCAGCACCAGCCACAGCCCAGCACCAGGCACAGCCAATCACAGCCCAGCACCAGCCACAGCCCCAGCACCAGCCACAGCCCCAGCACCAGCCACAGCCCCAGCACCAGCCACAGCCCATCACCAGCCACAGCCCCAGCACCAGCCACAGCCCATCACCAGCCACAGCCCAGCACCAGCCACAGCCCATCACCAGCCACAGCCCATCACCAGCCACAGCCCAGCACCAGCCACAGCCCAGCACCAGCCACAGCCCCAGCACCAGCCACAGCCCAGCACCAGCCACAGCCCCAGCACCAGCCACAGCCCAGCACCAGCCACATACACCATTTAGCACACCCACACCAACCCACGATCTCCCATCACCAGCCACAGCCCAGCACCAGGCACAGCCAATCACCAGCCTACAGAGCCAGACACCATGCTCAGCAATCACATTAACGAGCCAAGTCACCAGGCCATGCCCCGCACGCAGCCACATCCCAGCACCGTAGTCTCATTTCAGCCAGCACCCAGCCACAACCCAGCACCAGCCACAGCCCAGCTCCAGCCACAGCCCAGCTCCATCCACAACCAAAGCCCAGCTCCAGCCCATCACCAGCCACAGCACACCCCAGCAACACAAACCACAGCCCCAGACACACAGCCCACCAGCACACACCACCAGCCCAGCCCAAGCACCAAACCAGCCCAGCACCAGCCCAGCACCAGCCCAGCCCAGCACCAACAGAGCCCAGCAGCCCAGAACCCACCACAGCCACACCACCCACCCCATCACAGCCCCCCCCACCACAGCCCAGCACCCCCCACACCCACCCACCAGACACCCCAGCACCAGCCCAGCCCCACCCCCCAGCCCAGCCCCAGCCACAGCCACAGCCACCCGGGCCCACACCAACCCAGCCCCAGCCCCAACAGCCACCAGCACCGCCCACCCCCACCCCCACCCAGCCCCCCAAACCACACCCACCACCAGCACAGCCACCACCAGCACCCCACCCCCACCACCCAGCACCAGAACCCCCAGCAACCAGCCACCACCCCCCCACCCAAGCCCCCACCACAGCCAGCCCCACCCCCAACAGCCACCAGAACCCCAGCCCCCCCCAGCAGCCACCAGCACCAGCGGGCCCAGGCACCCAGCAGCCCCAGCCCAGCCAGCAGCCCCACCAGCCCCAGCACAGAGCCCACACCAGCAGCCCCACAGCCCCAGCAGCCAGCCCCACCACCACCCCCCCCCAGGCCCAGCACCACCCCCAGCGCAGCCCAGCCACCAGCCAGAGCCCCACAGCCACACCAGAAACCCAAAACCAGTCCCAGCCAGAGCCCAGCCCACACCCCCAGCCCACAGCACCCCAGCAGCCAACGCCCCAGCACGCCCCCAACCAGCACCCAACCCCAAGCCAGCCCACCAGCCCACAGCCCCACCCAGCAGCACCACCCTCCAGCAGCAGCAGCCCAGCCCCCAGCCACAAAGAGACCCCCAGCCCAGCCCCACCAGCCCCACCAGCACCACCCAGCACACCCAGCACAGCCCCCCCACCAGCCCCAGAAAACCCCCCACAGCAGCCCCCAGCAGACCCCAGCAGACCCCAGCAGCCCCCAGGCACCACCCACCCAGCCCCAAAAACCCCACCAGAACAGCAGCCAGCCAGCCCCCACCCCCTCCAAGCAGCCCAGAGACAGCCCCCACCCAGCCAGCCACCCCAAGCCCGCCCAACAGCAGCACAGCGCCCAGGACCAGACCCAACCCCAAACACCAGCAGACAACCAGCACAGCCAGCCCCAGCCACGCACCGCAGCCCAGAGACCCCCAAGCCCCCCAGCACCACCAGCCCCACAGACACAGCCCCAACCCAGCCACCCCCCACAGCCCAAGCCACCCCCAGCCCCAGCAGCACCACCCCAGCCAGGCCCCCCCACCAGCCCCCCCAGCCAGCCCCACCCACCCCCCAGCCCAGACGCCCCCACGGGCCACCAGCCCACCCCAGCCGGGCCCCAGCGCACCCCACCCAAAAGCCACCGGGCACCCCACCCTCCAGCCCCAGCAGCCCCCCCAACAGAAGACCCCCCCAGCCCCACCCCCAGCCCCAAAACAGCACACCAGGCCAAACCCCAGCCAGCCAGCCCGGGACCCCCCCCACCCCGCCCGGGACCCAGCCAGCCCCCCCCAGCACCCCCCCACCAGCAAGACCACCCCGCAACCAGTGCAGCGCCTGCAGCGCCACCAGCCCCCCACCCAGCAGCCAAGGAGCCCCCCACAGTAAGCCGGGCCCACGCCCAGCAGCAAGGTTCCCAGGCGCAAGTCCCCACCAGGTACAGCAGCACCCAGCAGCCCCACCACATCCCCAAGCAGCAGCCCAGCCAGCACCACAGCCCAGCCAGCAGCAGCAGCACCAGGTGCCCAGCAAGCACCAAGCCCCCCCCCCAGGTAGGTCCCACCCCACCCCCCAGCAGCCCCCAGCCAGCCCAGGCGCAGCAGCCTCACCCCCCCCCACAGGCAACCCCAGCCCAGCCAGCAGCCCCACCACACCCCCCTCCCAACAGCGCCCCCCAGCACACGCCCACACCCCCACAGCGCCCCCCCATCACACCAAAGCGACAGACAGCAGCCAGCAGCCCCCAGCCCAGAGCCTCCGACACAGCCGCCCCCAGCATGCACACCCAGGCAGGGCCCACCCACCCAGACACCAGGCCAGGCACCAGGACCTAGCCAGGTCCCAGCACACCCTCCCAGCCCAGGCCCAGCCCAGCAGCACACCAGGAGCCCAACCAAGCCCCCCCCACAACACACCCCAGCAGGTCACAAGCCACCACAGCCCGCCCCCCACACAGCACAGGTCCAGCCCACCCAGCAAGCCAGCCACAGCACACCCATCCACAGACCCCAGCGAACCCCAGCAGGCACGCCCCCACAGGCCCCCAGCCAGCACCCCCCCCACAAGACATCAAGCCCCGCCCACAGGCCAGCCCAGTTCCCACCAGCCCCAGCACCAGCCACAGCCCAGCACAGTCCAGCAGCAGCAAGATCCACCCAAGCCCAGCCCAGAGGCCAGGCCCAACAGCCAGCAGCCAGCCCAGCCCCAGCCACAGCACCCCCCCCCCCCAGGTAGCCCCCCAGCACAGCCAGCCAGCAGTCCGCCCCCAGCAGGCCATCCAGCTGCCGCCAGGCCCAGCTCCGGAAAACGGCACCCCACACCAGCAGGTATCGCAGCCACAGGCACCTCCCCAGAGCAGTCGCACCCCCCCAGGCACACAGCCGAGGACGCCCCACAGCTCCAGCCAGCCAGCCAGCAGCATCCCACAGGTGACAGACCCCCTCCCAGCGCAGGCAGGCCACATCAGGACCCCCCCAGCACCCAGCACAACCCCATCAGCCCCTGCCAGCAGCCAGCAGGCAGCCCCACACACCCAGCCAGGCAGCAGCCAGGTAACAACAGCACCCAACCCCTCAGGTCAGCCCCCAAGCTGCAGCAGCCCCAGCGCAGGCAGCCAGTGCCCCCGCCCCACCCACCCCAGCCACAGCACCCAGATGCCCCAACAAAACCGCACCACAGAACCCCCAGCGCAGCACAGCCACCCCACCCCAGGCCAGACACACACCCAGCACTAACCACACGCAACACAGGCCCCAGCAGCAGCAAGGCCGCGCAGGCCCCCCAGCCCACAGCAGGCCACCCAGCAGCACCAGCAAGCAGAGCGCACCAGCATGCAGCCACAGGCAGCCAGCACAGCACCCACCCAGCCAGCTCAGGGCCCAGGCCCGACCAGCCAGCCCAGCAGCCACAGCACCACAGACTCAGCAGGTTCCAGAGCAGTCACCACCAGCATTCACAGCAGCCAGGTAACACCCCCCCACAGTCCACCGCCACAGGCCAGCAGCCCCAGCAGCCCCCCCACCCCAGCACAGCAGCCCAGCCCACCCCCCCAGGCCCCCACACAGCCTCAGCCAGCCCAGAGAGGGCCACCCACAGCAGAGCCATCCAGGCACCAGCCAGCCCCCAGCCAGCACCCCACCAGCGCACACACACAGCAACCACCCCCACAGCAGGTCAGCCTCGCACGCAGGCAGCCAGGCAGCCCCACCCCGCCCCAGCCCACTCAAGCCACAGCCACCAGGTCCCCCAGACCCCTGGTCACGCCAGCAGCCAGAGCCCCCCAGCCTCCACCGCATGCAGGTAAGCAGCACTCACAGCCCAGCAGCCCACCCAGCCCTCCCACCCCCACCAGCAGCCCAGCCCAGCGCACTCGCGACCAGCGCCCCAGCCCCCGCACCCCAGGCACACCAGCACCACCACCACACAGCCCCCAACTGACACAGGCCGCACCACAGCATCAGCCCCGCACGCAACCACACCACAGGCCCAGCAGCGCCCCAGCCACACCAGCTGCAGCAGGTCAAGGATCAGCCCACCCAAGGCCCCACCGAGCCCAGCCCAGCAGCCACCAGCAGCACGCAACACCCCACCCCCACCAGCAGCAGCCACTAGCAGGTCCAGCAGCCAAGCAGCCCCACCCCGAGCCAGCCCCAGCCACAGCCCAGCCAGAAGCAGCACAGCCACCTCAGCCAGCCCCCAGCCCCCCCAGCAGCACAGCCAGGCCCAAAGACAGCCAGCAGCCAGCCCAGCCCCAGCAGCCCAGACAGCCAGGCACCAAGCGAGCACAGCCAAAGCCAGCAGCCCCCCATCCACCCCCCCAGCACCCCCCCCACCCAGCCCACCACCCAGCTAGCCACAGGTACCTAGGCCAGCCACCAGCATGCCACACAGCCCACCACAGCAGCCCAGCACCCACACACACCCCCTCCACCCAGCAGACAGCCCCCCCAGGTACACCCCCCCCGCCCCTGGCCAGCACGGAGCCCCCCCCAAGCAGCAGCAAGACCAGGTAACACCACCAGCCCCCCCACACCAGTCAAGGTTCACAGCAGCAGGTCCACCAGCCAGCCAGGCCAGGCAGCCCCCACCAAGCACCCAGCCAGCCACCCAGCAAGGCAGCCCAGCAGCAGGTGACAGCCCCACACTCACCACTCCCAAGACATGGCCAGCCAGCACAACCAGCCCCCAGCAGGCCAGGCGGCCAGGCTCCACCCACAGCAGGATCCACCAGGGGCACACCAACCCAGCAGCCCAGCAGCCCAGCCAGGTATCCAGCCACCCCCAGCAGGTCCCCAGCAGACACACCAGCACCACCCACCACGAGGGCCCCCACCACAGCTGCAGGCCAGGTCCCCACAGCACAGTCCTGCAGAGCCAGCACCCCAAACACACCCCAGCCAGCGCAGCACCAGCCCAGCCAGCACCACAGGCTCCCACCAGCAGCCACCAGCAGCCCATCCCAGCGAGTCCCCAGACAGCAGCCAGCGCCGCGCCAGGTCAGAGAACCCCACCCAAGCCACCCACACGCCATCATGGACACCAGCCGCCTCCCCAGGCAGCCACCCAGGCAAGCAGCACAGCCCAAGTGCCGCAAGGCAACACAGCAGCTAGCACCCGAACCACAGGCCAGCCCACCAGCACCAGGTGCACTTTCAGACCCAGGACCGCCTCCACACCCAGCACGAGGCCTCACCTCAGAGGCCAGCCAGCAGCCCCACAGCACAGCAGGCAGCCCTCCCACGCACAACCAGCACACCCTCCAAGCGCCACCAGACGGGTCAGCCCAGACCCCAGCCAGCAGCAGGCACCACAACCGCCAGCCACCCCCCCCCCAGCCCACCCCACCAGCAGGCACCCAGCAGGCAACCAGACACAGCCAGGTCAGCAGACCTCCCAGCACCCAAGGCAGCCCAGGCCAGCCAGGCCAGCCCACACCAGGCCCCCAGTCACAGGCCACACCCACCCAGGTAGGCGCCCCAGCACCCCCAGCCACCAGAGCACCCACCACCTGCAGGCCAGGCCAGGTCCCTCAGCCACCAGCATCACACCCCCCAAATACAGTACAGCCTGCCAGGTCAGACCCCAGGCCACCCCCACCCACCCCCCCCGCAGCCAGCACCCCACACCCCAGCCCCCGCAGCCTAGATGCCAAGCCAGTCAGCCACACCCAGAACCACCCCAAGCCCAGCAGCAGTCACCCCCCGCACCCCCCAGGTACACACAGGCACCCAAGCACAAGGCAGCACCCCCAGCCCCCACAGAAAGGTCCCAGGCCAGGATCCACAAGCACCCCCCCCAGAGCAGCCCACCAGGTCACCCAGCACAAGATCCCACTCACAAGACAGAGCCACCCCAGCAGCAGCAGCCAGCCCCCAAACCCAAACAGCCAGCAGCCACACACCCGCAGGCAGGCAGCCCCCGAGTCAGGTACCAGCACCCAGGTCCCCAGGCCCCCCCCAGCGCCCCCCAGCCCAGCAGCAGCACCGCCCACAGGCCAGCCCAGCCGCAGCACGCACGCACAACAGCCCCAGCCAGCCCCAGGCACCCAGTACCCCCAGCACCCACCACCCAAGGTCCCAGGCCCCACCCTCCAGCCAGGCCTCTGCCCCCCCAAGCCAGCCAAGGCACCACACACCCACAGGCAGACAGCCACGGCCAGGCTCAGCACCCCAGCCAGCCCACACACCCACACAGGCAGGCCAGAGCACCCAGGGCCAGCACCCGCCCCACAGCAGCCCACAGGTCAGGCCCACAGAGGGCCAAGCACCCAGGCCCACCCGCAGGCCCCCAGCCAGAAAACTGAAACCAACCCACCTGCCCCAGCCCCAAAAAAACACACCCCAGGCCCCGGGCAGCCAGCATGACCCAGCTCCAGCCCCCCTGCCCAAAGCCAACCAAACCCCCCCACCCAGCCCCCAGGGGCCCCGCCCCCCACTCCACCCTCCCACCCAACCCCCGGGCCCACCCCAAAACCAGAATGCCCAGCGCCACCAGCACCAGCAGACCCACCCCAGCCCCAGCCCCCACCCCACACACCCAAAAAGCCCCAGCACCCACCCCCAGGGGCCCCCCCCCCAGACACCCCTCCCACCACCCGGGGCCAGACCACCCAACCCCCCACCCCAGAGTCCACTAAAGCCCCCACACCCACCCCCAGCCCACCCAGAACCCGGCCCCCAGACGCCCCAACCCAGCCGAGCCCCCCCTCACCCTTTTTCCCAGCCCCCTGCACCAGCCCACCCCTCCACCGGGCCCCCCAGCCCACCACCCCCCACCCACCCAAAGCCCCCCCCAAAAAAACCACCCCCTTTTCCCCACCCCCCCCAGCCCCCAGAGCCCAGCCCACCCCCCACCCAGCACCCCCACACCACCCAAAAGCCCCCACCAAACGGGCCCAGCCCACAGAAACCCCCCAGCAGCACCCAAGGCAGCCCCTGCCCAGCACCCCACAGCCCCAACACCCACCCCAAACCGCCCCCAGCCCAGCCACCACAAGTCCCAGACAGCACACAGTTCAGTGTCCAGCAGTCAGCTGTAGCCAGACCAGCACACAGCACAGCAGCAGTCCCAGACAGTCCAACAGGCAGACACACCAGCACCCCACACAGCTCAGCCTCAGTCCCTCCACCTCAGTAAGGCATCCATGCAGCACAGCACTACAGTGACCAACACCATGTCCCCCCCACCAGCACACACTGCCTGGAGTCACCAGGTGTTCCAGTCAGTCAGCACCCCAGAGCAGAAGCCGCATCCCAGCCAGCAGCAATCAGCCAGGCCCACACAACATCACGTCCAGCAGCCCACACAGCAGCAAGCAACACCAGCACACACACAGTTCACACTAGCAGAGGCAGCCAGCGCTAGTTCAGTCACACCGGTTCACATGTCGCACCCACACAGTCCACCACAGCACAGCCCAGTCAGCCAGTCCAGTTCAGTCCCAGCTGCGCAACTGCCAGCGCAGCCAGAGGACACCCCAGTCAGGCAGTATCAGTTCAGCCACACCCACATGCAGCACACTAGTGCCCCAGTCAGTCATCAGTCAGGGCAAGAAGTCAGCCAGTCACGGACACAGCTGTTCCACAGCCACTGTCAGCATGCACAGACAGCAGCACCAGTCACAGGCAGCAGGTCCGTAGCAGCAGGCAGAGCCAGTCAGGTCCGTCCCCCACAGGTCAGCCCAGCCCAGGCCATCGCAGTTCAGTCAAGGCATGCAGCACAGCTGCAGCCACGCCCCAGACCAGCAGGCCAGCCAGTATAGCACCCAGTGAGTCAGCATGCAGCCAGCTCATGCAGCACCCCATGCATCTGTTCCCAGACACAATCTGTCCAGAGTGTAGTCCCCCACAAAGTTCCAGCCCAGCTCACGTTGCCCAGTTCACTGTAGGGCAGCAAGCACACGGCACGTCTCCAGTCATCAGACAGTCACACAGTCCCCAGTCACTGTCAGCAGAGCAGTCACCAGTCAGCAGTCCAGTCAGCCAGTCACATGCAGTTCCATCAGCCCTCACACAGCGCAGTCGTAGACCCACACAGCCCAGTCACACAGCACACACAGTCATCAGTCCCCCATCACCACCAGTCCCAGTCACAGACCCAACCACAGCAGCAAGTTATCACAGCAGCATCACACCAAGCTCAGTCCCACAGTCAACAGACATAGTATGTCACAGGCAAATGCAGTCCCAGCAATCAGCCAGAGTCAGCAGCACCAGTTCAGTCAGCAGCTGAGTGCAGCCACAGAGTCAGTCATGCAGGCACAGCTACCACCAGATAGCCAGCAGTACACCACAGCACCAGTTCTGTCAGTTCCCGCCAGCAGCCAGTGCACAGCCAGCCCCCACAGCAGTCCAGCCAGTCAGCACCCAGCAGCCAGCCACCCACACCAGCACACTGTGCCTGCAGTCTCTCAGCCAGTTACACCACACAGCAGTCCCAATAGCACAGGCCTGCAGGTCAGCAGTTAGCACGCACAGCAGTCACACAGCAGTTCAGTCCCCCAGGTTTCTGTCACAGGTTTCCACAGCACACACCCCCCAGTCACAGTCTGTACCCCTTGTCAGAACAGCCCACGTCCAACACCAGTTCAAGCCCGCACAGCTGAGACAGCAGCAGGCTGCGGCCAGTCACACAGTCAGCCCCACCTCCCAGCAAGCAGCAGCCTTCAGTAAGCTGTCAGTTCAGCAGCGTTCACCCAGTCTGCAGTTCAGCCCAGCAGTCCAGCATCAGCCCACCAGCACAACCAGCACCACAGCACGCCAAAGCAGTCCCAGACAGTCTCACACACAGCACAGCCACAGTCCACAGTCACACAGCCAGCAGGTCAGCAACCTGGCAGAGCACAAGCTCTGTTCCACCCTCAGTTCCAGTCAGCAGTCAGTCGACCCAGCACACCAACAGTCAGCAGGCCGTCACAGTCAGAAATATCAGCCAGTTCCCAGCCAGTCAGCACACCACATCCACCTGCACCACCAGTCTCAGCAAGACATCAGCCCCCATCCCCAAACAAGTTTCCACCAGCAGCACCAGGCAGTTCACCAAACACAGTCAGCGACCCAGCAGCCCAGCTCCAGCCCCAGTTCGCAGCCAGAGTTCACACTCCCCAGTTCCCAGCCATCACAGCAACCAGTTCACACATGCTCCAGTCAAGTCCACCAGTCAGCCACAGTTCCAGTCACAGAGTCAGCACCAGAGGCATCAGCACACCGCAGTACCAGGGGCAGCCACAGCAGTCACCAGTCAGCAGAGTTCAGCCCACAGCAGCACTGCAGCACAGTCACCCATCATGCAGTCCCACGAGCAGACCACACACACAGCAGTCCAGCACCGCAGTTCAGTCAGCAAAGGCAGCAGCAGGCACACAGTACACACACAGACTCACAGTCCCCCAGCCACAGCAGCTCAGCAGCACAGCCAGTCCACAGCACGCAGCCAGTCCAGCAGCCCACTGGCAGCCAGCATGCCACAGCCAGCCCCAGTCATTAAGCACAGCACCCAGCAAGTGACCAAGACACCAGTGCACCATGACCAGCAGTTACCGACGAGCAAGCACAGGTCAGTCACAGCAGGCGACCAGTCAGCACCAGAGTCAGCGCAGGTCACCATGTCAAAAGGACAGTCCACCACCAAGGCAGTCAGTTTCCCAGTTATAGGCAGTCCCTCACTAACCACACACAGCCATCCCGCCAGCCCTCAGCAGTCCTCATCTGCAGTCCATCAGCAGGCCTAGCCCAGCCCACAGTCCCACCAGTAGGCCAGCCACCAGTTCAAGCAGGCAGTCAGCCAGCAGTTCACATCCACTCTCAGCACAGCACACCAGCCCCCCAGCCAGTGCAGTCTCAGCCCAGCCCCCCACAGCCCACAGTTCAGTCCACTCAGCACCAGTTCCAGCAGCACCTCCGTAGTTCCAGTTCACATGCAGTCACGCCACACCCAGTTCTGCACCCACAGTCCAGCAGTCACTGCCACACACACACAGCCTGCCAGCGCAGCAGTCCAAGTCCACACCCCACCCACAGCCACAGCAGACCAGCCACACCAGCAGTGCAAGTAGCACGTCACACCAGTCAGACACATCAGCCCCCACACAGCAGCCAAGGGACAGGCACAGAGCAGTTACAGCACAGCACAGTCAACACAGTCCACAGCACAGCCAGCCCCATGAGTCAGCATCCAGCCAGTCCAGCCTCCTCACAAGTCACTCACGCCCAGTCCCCCCCCCAGGTCCACAGCCAGTCCCACCAGAGCTGGCAGTCAGCTAGTTCACCAGTCAGCCCAGCCACAGCAGCACAGCACCAGACACACAGTCAGATCCACATCCACCCAGTCAACACCCACAGTTCACAGTCACAGGTTCAGGGCCGCAGTCCAGTACACATGCAGACAGGCACGACTTCCCAGTTCACACAGTTAAGCACACATGCACCACCCCCACAGCAGCCCAGCAGCACCTCAGCACCAGTCAGTCAGCACAGCAGCAGCAGCAATGTTCACAGCCACAGACCCCATCAAGCAGTCAGCTCAGCACCAGTCCCTGCCAGACCAGCAAAGTCCCAGTCACAGTACAGTCAGCCAGCACAACAGGTCAGCACCAGTCGTTCACAGCAGCACAGCACCAGACAGCAGCCAGCAGCGACCACAGTTCCCACACTGTAGTCAGTCACCAGTCCCAGCCAGCATCACGGTCAGCCCACCCAGCAGGTTGCCAGTCTCTCCAGTAGAGCAGCACACAGTACAGCAGCAGCCAGCAGCAACACACAGCAGCCAGTCCAGCAGTCACCACCCCCCCAGCCAGACCACCTAGCAGTTCACCAACAGACAGTGCAGCATCAGCCAGTCACCCGACACATCTCAGTCACAGAGAGGGGAGTCACAGCACACACCAGCCATCACCAGCACAGCACAGCACACAGTCAGTCACCAGGCCCACCCCAGTCCCCCAGCTGCAGCAGTTCAGTTACAGCCACAGCAGGCCACAGACAGTCACGGCCAGCCACCCACCAACAATGTTCCCCGCAGCATCACCCAGCACCCTCACCTGTTTTCAGTCAGGCACCGCTGCTCACACCCCACAGCACCCACGTCAGCAGCCCAGATCACATCTCACACCAGCAGCAGCAGGCCAGTTAGCCACACCAGTAGTCACAGACAGGACATGCACTCAAGGCCAGTGCACCCCACAGTCAGTCCACAACACAGTCAGCTAGTCAGTTCCACTGCACCACAGCAGTCAGCCAGTCCCCAGTTCAGGCCCAGACGACAGTCCAGTCCCAGCAGCACATCAGTCTAGTTCACCAGCCAGTTCAGTCCACCCCACAGTGCCACATGCCACCCAAGTCAGAGCCACACAGCACCTCACAGTGCACAGACTAGACATACAGCAGCAGAACAGGCACTAGCAGAGCCCAGCCACCACACAGGCAACACTCACCAGTAGCGACAGCACCCCGCAGCACAGTCAATCAGCAGCAGCACAGTCCAGCACACCAGCCAGCCACAGCCACCAGCCAGCCAGTCAGTCCAGTCCCAGTCCACAGCAGTCACCATGTACCGCAGCGCAGCCCCTGTCACAGCAGCATCAGTACAGCATGCCCAGCTCGAGTCAGCCCCACTCCAGCCCATCCCCACACGGGCACTGTGCACCAGTTAGGTACAGCAGTCAACATCGACCCACCTCAGCCATTCCATGCCAGTCTGTCAGTCACACAGTGCAGCACACAGTCCCACACCAGTGCAGTTACAGCCAGTCAGCTTCAGCACCACAGCACATCCATTCAGCCCACAGTCAGCAGCCCAGCCAGTCCTTCCACAGCTCTAGTCCAGTCAGCCAGTCAGTTCCCAGTTTCAGCACAAAAGTCAGTCAGGCACCACCCCGCCCTTCCCAGCAGAGTCCACAAGCAGGCACAGCCAGCCACCCACCCAGCAGTCAGACTCAGCACAAGTCCCAGAACAGCAGCCACACCAGTACCAGCTCACACCACAAGCACACAGCAGACTGCAGCAGCAGCCACAGCAGCACGCAGTGCACGAGTTCAGTCAGCAGCACAGCAGTCACACACACAGCCCTGTCAGCCAGAGCAGCCCTACAGCCCACACCAGTTGACCCAGCAGCAGCCCCGCACCTAAGCAGCCAGCCAAGTCAGTCCTGCAGGTCAGTCTCCCCAGCCAGTCCAGCACTGTCATGCACAGTCACCCCTGCCAGAACACAGTCCTCAGTTAACTAGTCGCATACTTCAGCAGTCTGTCCAGCTCACACTCCGCTACTGGGCTGACCTGCACCAGTCCACAGTTCCCCAAGTTCCCACCAACGGCACAGTCACAGTCAGTACAGCAACAGTCAAGTCAGCCAGTTCACAGCACAGTCCAGCCAGCACAACACACAGCAGCAGCCCACCCACATCAGCCAGATGTCAGCAGCCACAGCCACAGTAGCAGGCAGTCAGTCTCCCTAGTCAAGTTCAGCAGTCAGGCGCTCAGCTACTCCAGCCCAACCACCCAGCCCACAGTCACAGACTGTCAGCTCAGGCGCAGTCACAGCAGCAGCCAAAGGTCAACAGACAGCAGTCAGTCACCACAGTAGTACCAGTACGCATCAGCACACCCACCACAGTCAGTTCAGCCACCACGCGTCGCTGCATCTGAGCCACCCCAGCTCACTCAGGCAGCAGTGCATGACACACCGACACCAGTCCCAGTTCAGCTCAGTCCCCAGTAGCCACAATCCCACAGCAAAGCCACCTCACCCCCAGGCAGCGTCAGTTCAGCAGCACAATCAGTTCAGTACACACCAGTCCCATGATCAGCCAGCTGTCCCCAGCCAGCTGCAGCCAGCACACCCACCACCCAGACCAGTCCAACCACTGCTGCTCAGAAGCAGCAGTAGCACACAGCCAGTCAGGCCCCAGTTCAGTCCACAGTCACGCAGCTCCAGGAGTTCCAGTTCAGTACCAACAGCAGTTTCAGCAGGCAGCACACACACCTCAGAGCTGCCAGCCCCCCAGTCACCAGTAGTCCACAGCAGCAGCCAGCCACAGTCCATCAAGCAGCAACAGCACCCTGCACAGCAGTCAGCACAGCCAGTCTCAAGCAGCAGCAGCCACACACAGCACAGCACAGTCACCAGCATCCAGCTGTCAGCGCCAGTCCAGCGCCAGTCAAAGCAGGCCAGTCAGCAGCATAGCACACACCGCACAGCCACAGTCAGCTCACCAGTGCAGTCACCAGCAGCACCCCCACACACCAGTCACAGTCCAGCAGGCAGCACATAAGTCCTGGGCTTTCACACCCCATCTGTCAGCAGTTCCCAAGTCCACGAGTAGCCAGGACACAGCAGCACAGCATGGCAGGCGCAGTCAGCACAGGCCAAGTTCACCAGCACTAGCACAGCCATGCACACAGCAGTTCAGGACAGCCAAGCCAGCACCAGTCTGCAGCAGCACACGCTATAGCCCAGTCAGCAGAGGTGAGCATGCCCACAGTCAGCACAGTTCACTCAGACATGTCAGTCACAGTCAGTTCAGCATCAGCACAGGTCACACACTGCAGACAGTCCCCAGTCCAGCACAGCACCACCCAGCAGTCAGCTCTGTCAGTAGCAGCAGTTCAGCAGCCAGAGCCACAGTCCCAGTCACTGGACAGTGGCAAGCCAGTTCAGCAGCACATACTGTCAGCAGCAGGTCAGCCCCACAGTCAGTCAGGCCACACACAAGGGTCAGCCGAGCACACACAGCAGCAGCCCCCAGTCAGCAACACCCACTGCAGTCCGTACGCAGCAGGCAGCACAGCTAACAGCCCACAGTTCAGTCACAGCCAGCCCCCAAACAGCCAGCAGCCAGAGCAGCAGCCAGCAGCAGTCCACCCAAGTCCCAGTTCACTGTCACAGTTCAGTCAAGCCACCCAGCAGACAAGCACCAGCAACACAGCCCACCCATCACTCAGTCCTGCTGCAGCAGGACATGCAGCCATCAGTCCAGCCACAGCAGTTTGTCAGTCACCCCAGTCACAGCCAGCACATGCACAGACAGCAGCAGCTCAGTCACAGTCCCAGCCACCAACAACCAAGTCTCACAGCCCAGTTCAAACAACACCGCACCAGGGCAGCAGCCCACAGGTGACAGCAGCGCCCAGCAGTAAACCCATCAGGCACACAGCCACAGGGTGTCATGTCCACCATCACAGTCAGTCAGTTCAGCCGTCACATCCCAGTCCACCATGCAGCCCAGCAGGTCAGCAGCAGTCCTGCACAGCAGCAGTTAACACCAGTCACAGACACACTCAGCTGTCCCTACAGCACATCAGCCGGCCAGCTCACCCACCCACGGAAGCACGACCACAGCACCCCAGCCAGCAGTCCCACAGCCCAGCAGCACCCAGCAGAACACAGTCACCCCAGCCAGGCAGTCAGTCACCAAGGTCCAGTCAAACACAGGACACCAGTTCCCCACAGTCGCCACAGCACACAGCTCCAGGCCCAGCACCCAGTTAGCACAGCGAGCCACAGCAGTCATAGTCACACAGGCCCCAGTCCACACCCATTCCCAGTCCACACCAGCTACTGCACCACCGTAAGTGTGTTTCACACCCACACAAGGCAGCGAGGTCCCCAATCAGTCAGGTCCAGGCCACATCCCAGCAGCAGCCAAGCAGGCAGCATACAGAAGCCAGGTCCCGACCAGTCCGTCAACTGACAGTTCAGCATGCACCTGTCCAGCCCAGACAGGTCAGTCAGAGCACACCAGTGCAACATGGCCACACACAGCCAGCCAGCTGTCAGTCCCATAGTCCAGTCAGCACTCTCAGTTCCAGTTCCAGCAGACAGCACCACACCAAAGCACAGGCAGCCAGCAGCCACCACACCAGCCATCAAGTCACAGCAGCAGTCAGCGAGGCTGTCAGTCACAGTACACCACCACACCAGCAGCAGCATCAGCGAGCACTCCAGCAGCAGCACACGCCGAGCACCAGCACCCCAGCACCAAGCAGCCCAGCAGCAGCACCCAGAACACACAGTCCACCACAGAAGCTGAGATCTCAGAAACCACGTCACACCCCAGCAACTGCACCAGTTATCACCCAGCAGTCCAGCCACCAGCAGCACAGCCCCCAGCAACAGTCACTCAACCACCATACGCAGTAGTCACTGCCACACAGCTGCCCACTGCACACCACCGCCAGTCAGCCAGCCACCCACACAGCCACAGTACGCACACAGCCACACACCAGCACACCACGCACCACCCAGTTGCAGTAGCCCCTGTACGCAGGCCAACAGACACCCACAGCACCAACACAGCAAGTCTGCCAGCCAGTCAGCACAGACAGCCACAGTCCACCAGAGGCATGCAAGCACAGTCACAGCAGCAGTCAGTCAGCAGCACCTGCCACGCAGCAGGTCAGTAACCAAGCACAAAGTCACCCATGTTCACTGCCAGCCAGTTCAGTCACACCACGGGCACCAGCACAGTCCCGCCCCCAGCAGCCACCCAGCAGCCCCACCATCAGCGCACAGCCCAGTCCACCACAGCCCACAGCCCCACCCAGCAAGCACCCCAGTCAGCGCCAGCCCCAGCCATCCACCAAAAGCACAACAGCCCAGCCACCTCACATCCAGCCCACCCATCAGGCTCCTCGTTCCCACACCCGTCACCACCCATTTCCACCACAGTTCAGCAGCAGTCAGCCAGCACAGCCCCCAGTCACCACAGCACAGCACGCCCCCACCCACACAGCCAGCCAGTCCAGCAGCACCATCCCAGCCCACCAGAGCCCCAGAGCACCACCAGGCCAGCCAGCATTTCCCAGCCGGCAGCACAGCCCCAACATCAGCAGCAGCCCCTCCATCCACAGCCACCAGCCCGCCACAGTACCCAGCAGCTCAGCAGCCAGCCTGCAGCAGTCCAGCCCACAGACAGTCAAGGCCAGCCCAGTCCCCAGCTCCCCCAAGCCCAGCAGCCCCCCCAGCACAGCAGCCAGCCATCACACCCAGCAGGCCCAGCCCCAGCCACCAGCACCCCCACACACCCAGTTCCACAGTTCCAGCCAGCACCCAGGTCAGTCACCCAGCCAGCAGCCACCATTTCCCAGCCCCCAGCCCAGCACCCCAGCGTCCCCAGTCCGCAGCACACCCCAGCCCACCAGCCCAGCGGGCCCCCCCCCACCATTTCAGCCTCCATCCAGCCCAGCAGCAGCACAGTCCAGCACCATTTCCACCCACGCCAGTCCAGCACCCAGCCCCCCAGCCCCCCCAGCAGCCCCAGCCCAGCCCCCAGCCCAGCATCCCCCCACCAGCCAGCCCCAGCTTCCCAACCCCAAGTCAAGCCACCACAGCAAGCAGCCACACACCCCAGCTCCCCCAGCAGTCAGCCCAGCAGCACCCCACAGCCACCCCCCCAGCGCAGCGCCAGCCCAGTCCAGCCAACCCCAGTCCCCCCACCCAGAGCCAGCCCAAGTCCAGCACCGCAGCCCAGCACACCAGTCCCAGCAGCAGTCCCACCTGCCCCAGCCCAGCCCCCGCCCAGCGCAGCCACACGCCAGCCCAGCAGCCGGGCCAAAGCAGCCCACCACAGCCAGCGGGGCACCCCAGCAGCCCCAGTCAGCCAGCAGCCCCCCCAGTAGTACA